>CANXYC010141319.1:0-63375 GCA_948193065.1 Aleurites moluccanus
CTGGGAATTATAGAAAAAGAATTTGCACATGAAATTTCATGATTGAATCTCTAGATGTCTAGTTTCATATGGAAAAAGAATCAAGTGATTCTGAGTTCTATAGAAGGAGATATTGAAGAATTAGTGAAGCATGCTCAAACTATCTTATAAATTGAAGCAATAAAATGTTATGATTTTTTAGGACATTAAAATGGATTATTTTGGAGTTGAGTTAAATATAAAATTTTATTAGACATCTCAAAGTTTCCAACGCAAAAAATGGTATATGATTTGGAGTTGTATAACTCAAGTTATGGTAAAATTAAGTTGCTACTCTGGCTAGACAAAAAGTCGCGGGCGCGACTCAAAAAATTGCAGGCGCGACCATCGCTATTCTGACAGAAAAACTAGCCATTGGAAATGGTTCTAACAGCTATATTTTGGATCCTAACGGTCATATTTTATCCAAGGCTATAAATACAAGATAGTATGAAGCTCAAACAGGTTGGAGAACTTGAGATTAACAAGAGATTAAGTGTTTGAGATATTAAATCAAATTAATTCTTGTATTTACTTGAAATGTGCTAAAATTGTTCAAGCACCTTTAGTTGTGCTATTCTTTGAGTGTTGGGAAACTTCTTGTAAGGGATTTTTCTTTTTCTACTCTTTTGTATTTCTCTTGGGTTTGAGTGTGAGCCAAATAGGAAAACACTTGTAAAGGTTTTAGTGTGAGCCTTGAAAACACTTGTAAGGTTTGAGTGTTAGCCAAAACACTTGGATTTGATCTTGCACCCATAAAAGGATCGGTTAAGGGAACTTTCAAATATGATCTTGAGGAATGGATGTAGGCAAGGTTGCCAAACCACTATAAATTCTTATGTTCTTTCTTCTTCCCTTTCCTTCCTTCTCTTTGTTAATTTTTATTTAGTAATAATTCCGCAAACAACCAATTCACTCCCCCCCCCCCCCTCCCCGCCTCCTCTTGGTTGCCAAAGGGACTAACAATGGAGATCAATAAGATTTAATGTTTTTCATATTTGTATTTATATATTTTTGGTATTTTTTATTTTCTTTATTTAATTTGGTAGGAAGTTTGTTTTTAGGTTAGTTTTGATTTGTTTCCTATTTAAGTTAGTTTTGATTCTTTTCCTTTATGTTAATTTGGTGATTTGTTTTCTTTTTGAAATAAATTACTATATTAGACTCCTAAAGTTTTCTAAAAGTTATTTCTTATATATAGTTATGTAAATCTCAGGGTTGAAAAAGCTTTTGATTTGAATTAAAATAACATTTCTGTGTGAAAGTTGTTTCTTCCAATTTTTTGTATTTTTTTGAATCAACGAATTTTGATATCTATTAGTTTGGTATTCATTTAGAATCAACAGACTCTTAGAAAACTTTCGCTATGTCAGTTGGTATTAGAGCTTGTGCTCATTCCTTAAAAATCATGCCATCAATGAGAGGACGCTAAACTGTACCTGTAGATGAGGTTTATTACCATGACGCAATAACTCAGATGATTCAAAGTATCATGAACCATAAGGAGGAATGTATGATATAAATGATAAAACAGTTAACCCAACGGATGATTAAGCTTTTAAAAGATCAAATATTTAATTTTCATACCTCAGAAATAATGTCAAATATCAATTGAAATTTACCTCCAATATTTGATGATAATCCTTATGAAGAAATATTATTATCTAAAGCGATAATTTCATCATCTATTGAGAATCATAATAATAACGAGGATTCGCAACAGATCACAACACTAATTAACAATAATGAAAAAAATTATTATGAAGATCCATTTTCAATTAATTTTTCTACCGCATCTGGTTCTCAATTCGTAAAAAAAAAAATTATTTGAAACTTATATTGAAAGTTATTGAACAGACTGGATGAGAACCATAAGAAAAATTAAAAAGTTTCATACTCTTGAATAGTATTTTACAAACATATGTGTTCAATATATAATTTTTTTTTTTCCAAAATTTCTTTTGATGATGATATTGCTGCAAATTTGAAGTCGAATTTTCTCTACCCAAGAGAGAATGATGAAAATCAATAAAATTTGGTGTTTTTCATATTTGTATTTGTATATTTTTTGTATTTTTTATTTTTTTTAATTAATTTTGATAGGAAGCTTGTTTTTAGGTGTTATTTAAGATATTATATTAGTTTTGATTTGTTTCCTATTTAAGTTAGTTTTTATTTTTTTCTTTATTTATATAAATTTTGTGATTTGTTTCATTTTCAGAATAAATTACCATATTAGACTCTTAGGGTTTCTGAAAATTATTTTCTATATATAGTTATGTAAATTTCAGAGTTGAGAAAGATTTTGATTTGAATTAAAATAACTTTTCTGTGTGAAAATTATTTTTTCCAATTTTTTGTATTTTTTTGAATCAACGAATTTTGATATCTATTAGTCTGGTATTCATTTAGAATCAAGAGACTCTTAAAAAGCTTCCGCTACATTAATAAGCAAATCATCTCATTAATCTCTCATCTTAACAAAACATCTCAGTAGTAATCCTTCAATTAATTAATTAGCAATTCATCGAATCATCCAAGAAAAAGGAGAAACAAAGCATGAACTGGTTCACAAGAGAAATAGAGCAACAACTGTGAATCCAAGCAACAAATCATTATGTCTTTTATTAAATTTCCAAAAAACTAACTTTGATGATTTGAAAAGGTATAAAGGGAACAAATTCCACCAATAGAGAACAAAGAGAAATCATAAAAAAAAAAAAAATTCTGAAGACATCCATGAAAACACAAAGCACAACATTTTGATAGAGAATCGATAAGAAAACAAACTAATTCGGGTTTAGGAGGACAAGCGGGTTTAGAAGGAGGGGCATAGGTCCCAATAGGAAGCTTCTTGTTGTGCCACTTGGAGAAAGAGAAATGAGAAAGCTTGGATTTTGTTAAAGGGTCACTAGTGGAAAGAACAAGAGCACCAAGCTAAGAAAGAGATGAAGCAGAGCCCAACTCATAATAGCTAGATAAAATAAACCCATCAATGAGAGCAATGTAGAGGTAGAAATTAAGGTTTTAATTGTAGGAAAAGATTTTAGAGGCGTAATGAACGGAATCGAGATTGAAGCAAATAAAAAGGTCTTGGTCATCTTCTTTGGACTTGTTGGTTTATTTGTCTTCGTTTGCATTATGAATCAAGAACTCTCTTTTGCATATGTGGTGATGAGCAGTATAGGAAAAGGAGAAGTGGTGGTGGCAATGGAAAAAATAAAAAGAGAGGAAGAGGATTTGAGAAATGATGCCTTTTTTTTAATTTATGCTTTTCTATTTTATTTATTTTTCATGTCATCATATTTAATCAGTTTTTTCAAATCTTTTTACGGGAATGCGATATATCTCGTCAACCATAGTTAAAAAAAAATTTGATATATCGAAAAATAAAAATTAAAAAGTTTAATCATCAAAAAGTGAATTATAAAAACTCAATGGATAAAAAGTAGAAAGTTCATAAATCTGAATATACTTTTTGCCAAGTTTCTACCACTTTCTTCAACTTTCTTTTCGAAGATGACAATTTTATCCGCTCTAAATAATATGAATAATATCCATTTTTTTAGTAAATTGGGTGGATAGATTTTTTATTTTGAATCCGAGTCGGGTTCGAATCGAATTCGGTTAATAAAATATTTGCCTTGAATCTCATCTAATTATATATATTATATATATTTTTATTTTTTAATATTTTATTTATATTAAATTTATATATTTTTTAATTTATAGTTATTTTTATATGAAGTATAAATTATATTGTATAGATATATGAAAAAAATACATAAATAAATATATATATATAATTGAGTATATTTTTATTTTTAAATGAATTAGGTTCGAATTTTGCAAAATCCTATCTGTTGTCATCCCTATTATTTTCTGTATTTTTTCATTATTTTTAAATGGATTAGGTTCGAATTTTGCAAAATCCTATCTGTTGTCATCCCTATTATTTTCTGTATTTTTTCATTTTTATTTCTTATTTTTATTTTTATTTTTTTGAAAACCCTACAAAAATATAGCAAGAAGATTCTTCAATAGCACGAAGATACAATTTTTCAGTAAAGCAAGCAAGAAAGAAAAAGGCACAAAATCATCAAGGTGGAGTCCTGAGAATAAAAAAAAAATTGCTCAAGTTTTCTCCTTAAGTAGCTAATAAAAAATCCTATTCTAACAATAATTTTGATGGACTATTCAATTAATAATCCTTTTTTATATTATTAGAGTTTAATAATTTATAATATATTTTTATATATATTTAATATTTTTTCAGTTATAATTGTTTGAAATCTTATTAAACTATAAACCAAATTAAAAATTGAATTTACTTATTTTTTGAACGTATTTTTGAATCATGACTAACTTTATATAGTTACAAATCATAATTTTCAGTTTGATTTGAATAGATTAGTCAATTTAAAAGATTTTTGTGTGTAGCCCTTACAATAATGAAATGTTATTTCACTAATTATAATATTCAAATAGTAAAAAGTATCCTCAGATCTTCTGAATTTTCATATTTTTGGTTATTGAATCTTTAAAATTCAGTTTTTTATGATTAAGTCCTACAATTTTTATTTTTTGATATTTTAAGTTATTTTTTAATAAAATTTAATGGAAATGCAATTTATGCTCGTTAAAAACGTGTTAAGAGACATAAAAACTCACTGTCTAGAATTTTCATTCATGAAATGGAAAAAAATAAAATAAAAACAAAAAATTATCCTTGAAGGAAAACGACAACGTTTTCCCTTTCATCATCTTTTTCATGCATGGTTTTGCCATGCGACAACAACCTATTGCTGTTTTTGATGAACTCGTGCCATTCATAATTCATATCTTTGTAATTCACCAACAATTTCGATGGCTTAATCATGGGTTGAATATGCAGAAAGAAACTGAAAGCAAATTTGGTAGCCAAAACCATAAACCAAAACAAAGTATATTTGATATTATCAACAAGCCCCTCCCTCAATCCACGACCAACGAAACTCCTGCTTTGAAACCACCATGACAACAAATAAAAGATCCTCCATTTTGTATTCCCAAGAAAATTCCTAATCCATGGGGTAATAAAAAGTGCCAAAGCCAATAACTCAGGCAACACAAACACAAATGCCACCTGAAGAAAATTGACTACCCTCCTATAAGCCTTACCAGACCACCCACGATCAGTGTTCTTTTGATCTCAAATCCGCCAAAAGAACACCCCAAATACAATAATCCACGCAGCAGCAACTATACTTTTCAGCACCATTCTTACCCCAAGTCACAGTCTCCCTCGAAACCAAACTATATTGTATCCTGGCATCAAGCAAGGACTGCAAGAATCGCAACCCACTCCAAGTAAAGAACACAGTTAAAACTCAAACCTGAACTTCTCTCTTTCAATGCCTGCCATGGATATGTCTCCTCTTCCCAGGCAACAATAATTGCAGCCTGTAGAAACAGTATCAGCATCACCCATAACCTATCAAAACTCCTTAACAAATTCCAAAAGACCTCTGCTCCACAAACCCAGTCTTCCCTACATGCTTCTGCTTATCTGAAATCACAAAAAAGTTGCTTCCTACATCGAGAGGCCACTTCAATTTCCCAAAACACCTTTTGCTCCAAAAATACTCGTTCAAATCATCGAAATTCCTCCAAGCATTATGAGGCGTCATTTCGTTCTTACTGCTTCCCACCCCTACACTGATCGTCTCATAAATCGGTTTGACAACACAGTTGAGAAACGCATTCTCGCCGGAAAATGAAGGTATCACAGTTGAATTTGTGTGAGCACGTGGGTTGAGCTGGGTTAGTCAAATATGAAGCTTGTGTGGTTTTTGATGATTTTGCAAGATCTAGAGGATCGAAGGGAGAAAACAAACATCTCACATGTTTGGCAATTGTAAAGGATGATCACCGAGTTTGGTAGGAAAAGAGAGAGTCAGGGGAATTTGGGGTTGGCCGAGGAAGCTTTACCTCGGTGTTTTTCCGGGTCAGGTAACCAAGAGATGGATGAACGTCTTTTTACTGTGGTGGAAATTTTCGGCGGCAGATATGAATTTTTGCTGGGAAGATGTTGACGTGCTAATAAGCAGTATAGGGAGAGGGAGAGGAAGAGAGTGGAGGGTGAGGGTGAGGATGATGTGAGAAACGATGGCTTTTTGTGCTGTTTTTTTTTTATTTATGCTTTTTATTTTTTTTATTTTTCATTTGATCAAAATCAGTCTGGATGTATATTTTCATATCACTTAACACATTTTTAATGCGTAAAAGTATATTTTTGTTAAGCCTCGTTAAAAAGATTTTATATATCAAAAAATAAAAATAGACAGATATAATTATTAAAAAGTGAATTATATGGACTTAATAATAAAAAAGGTGAAAATTCAGAGTATTTAAGAATATTTTTTTGCCTATTTAAATAATTTTATAAAATAAAAAAATCTCACATTTAAATCTCGATAAAAAAAAAACTTAAAACATCAATTAAATTCTTGAAATTAATTTTAACCACAACAGAATTGCAAGGGAATGGAAATCAATTTCTTGATAGGCCATGGCAAAAAATCAATTTTGTAACTTTTTAAATTATACACAAGCCCTTAAAATTCTTGAGAATAGCTAGCGCCTAGAAGCGTTTATTTATAGAGAGAGAGAGAGCGAGCCACACACACTAATAGCTGCTACCAAAAGAAGACAATGAGTTGGGCACGTAGCGGTTATGGAGGGTCTGTGTCAGAATCTGAATCAGGCATTTAACAATGAAGAATCGCCTGGTAAAGGATCTTACTTAGTGCTTGTTCTTTAAATTTTTCCTTAAGTGAGAACTCAAAAAGGATTTGAATGGTTAAGTTCCTGCTTTGTGACCCATTTGAAATTTTATGCTCTAGTCAGCAGACAAATTCTCTTTCACTTTCAAGCTTGTATATTTATTTGTGGGTTTTTGTTTTTGTGCAAATTTAGAAAGAAAAGTTAATTTTTCTCCAGATTTTAACCTAGGTTTTACTAGATCAAAAAGGGTTGCTCCACCTGCCCACTGCACATTAAAGGTCGAGTCTTTCTCAAAATTGTCTGAGATACTTTAGAAGACTGGTCTTGAGAAGTATGAATCTGATCAGTTTGAATGGCTTGTGATTAATTCCCCTCAATTTTCAGATTACATTTTGATAACTTAATTTACTTGAATTTGGGTTTGTAATAATTACCATTATTTGCAATGTATAGGAAATTGGTTTTTTATCCTTGTGGAAATGCAAAAAAAGATGGAAGTCTCCACATTTCTCTATGCATAGCTATTGCAGAGCCAAATGCAATTCCTGCTGGATCCCAAGTTGATGTGATCTTTAAATTCTTTGAAGAGAGTATACAAAATCTTAAGGTGAAGATCGAACTCTGAATCCAGTTCCCATTAACAAGAAAGGTAAAGCCTCTCTTGCAATTTTTGGGACAATTAGATCCATTTGTTGTTTATGTCTTGCAAATATATACTATTTCATTTATTTATTTTCTTTTTATTTTGTTAAAGAAATTTCAAGATTCAATAGACAAGCACCACCTGTTCACTATACATTAAAGATTGAATCATTCTTCGCATTGTCTGAAATTCTCAAAAAAACTGGACTTGAAAAGTACGAATCTGCTATTTTTGAAGTTAGTTGTTACAAATGGTATGTTATTATTATTGAATATGATCATATAATTTTAATTATTTTTTTTGTATTAGTTCTTCAATTTATTTTTGGCAATTCCAATCAGCAAATTAGAAAAATAAAATTTTCTATGAACAGGAAATTAGTGCTCTACCCTAATGGAAAAGCAAAGCGAAATGGGAATGGTTACATCTCTTTGTACTTGGCCATGGCAGAGACAAATTCAATTAATCATGGGTGCCAACTCCATTTGACCCTCAAATTGTTTATTTATGATCATACCATATACAAGTACTTGACAATTAAAGGTTGATTTTATTTCAATTTTGTTTCATTTTAACACTAAAATTGAATATTTTCAAGGGAAAAAATCTTATTTTCTTTTTTTTTTTTCTTATTTTGAAGATGGGAAAGTGAAGCGATATCACGCTTTGAAGACAGAACATGGGTTTCATCAATTACTCCCTTTCAAGACTTTCATTGATCCTCGTAATGGATATCTTCTGGATGATTGCTGTGTCTTTGGAGCAGAGGTTCATATTCTTAAATTTGTAGGGAAGGGGGAGATATTCAAGCTTGTAAAGGAACCTCAAAATGGTTCATATACCTGGAAGATTGACAAATATTCCACATTGGAAGCGAAAGAACATTATTCTGAAGTATTAACTGTTGCCGGATACAAATGGTATTGTCCTCTTAAATTCTTTCTCTGAAATTTTAGCAATTAATTTTTTATTGTGGCACTAAAAATGAAATTGAAATTAACTCAGGAACCTGCAACTATATCCCAAGGGATGTTCGGATGAAAAGGGTAGAAGCCTTTGACTATATTTAAGATTAAATTCTGAAAGTTCTGTACCTCAACAAGGAGTATATGTATAATACAAGCTGTTGGCAAAAGATCAGGTCAATGGGAAACATCAAGAACGTACAGGTAATTAACTAATTAAGTAATTAGAGACATAATTATAAATTTATGCAATCCTTTCTCTGGAAAAATTTCCTAATTTGATAAAGAGATTGTTGTTGTTTTTTTTATTAACTTGCAGCTAATAAATGGTTCAGTGACTCGAAAAAGGCTTGGGGTTTTCCAAGTTTCATGCTGCTGAGTGATTTACATAAAGCTTCAAAGGGATTTTAGTGAATGATACTTTGATTGTTGAAGTAAAAAATTACCCTTATCTCTACTGTTGAAGCTCTCTCCTGAAATAATCTCAATTTTAATTAAGGTTGTAATTTTTGTAATTGAGGTTGTGCTAATTGTTAGCATTTTGTTACATGTTATTTTCAATTACTTCATGGTAGATTAATAGGAGTGTTGAAGGACAAATGAAGTAAAAGTGTATTTCGATGATAAAATTTGAAATTTGACATTTGAAATTAGAGTTAAATTAAAAAAAAATACTTGCGAGAATTAAAGTTTTTTGAAAAAATTATACAATCCAAATTTATATGCGAATCTAATAATTTCCTCTATAGTTTTTGCAATAACTTTTATATAATTATATCATGTATTTTTTTCATTATCATGTAATTTTTACATTGAAAAAAGAATATATGTAGTCTTATTGCAAAAATATATTATGAAAATTATTACATTTATTGAAAAAATACATAAATTAAATAATTAATATAAAATTTTTGTTACTGTCTATTATAATTTGAATTATTAGGTTATTTAAGGTTAATCCATGAAAAATTATATTTTTTATTAATGTCAGGTCAATGTAACTCTTAAATTTTTTTTATTTATGATCGATCATACTCATAGATAAATACTTAATTATATATCAATGTGAATTTTTATTTTTATCTTCTTTTAAACAGACTAACTAAAATTTTGAACTTTCAAGAGATCTAAATTTATATAGTAAATATACATTTGCAGAAACGAGAATTAGGCATTCCAATGCTTTAAAGACAGATCAAAGATTTTCAAGTAAGCATTCATTAAAATGTTTGTTTTCAAGGTGAATTTCACATATTCCATCATAAAAACTGCAGAACAGTTAAATAATACTCCTAAAATGCTTTTTCCAATAATATCTATACAATGGTGCTTTTCCATAAAAACAATTTCAGCCTCAATATCAAACAACTATTGATTGTGTGTGTGTGATTCTTCCTATGAAGTTGCCTAGTTTGATACCTAACTTGTGAGTTTCTAATATGGTGAGTCTAGCTGTTCTCAGGGTTGGTTCAGTTTCATGCTCCCAAGTCTATAATGCATCAAAGAGGTTTTTAATGATGATATTTTCATTATTGAAGCAAAACTAATGCTTATCATGTTGAAACTCTCTTGTGAAAGGAATTAGTTAACGATATGGCTTTACAAGTTCCATTCTTCAGTTATATGATATTTTCTAGTAACCTTTAATGTGTGTTGGATTTTATATAGAGGAGTTTAATATATATTTCTCTCGTCTTTTTTTTTTTTTTTTTTTTTTTTTAGTAACTTAAAATTTCATGTTATTGTAGCAAAATGCAGTTTTGGTTTAGTGGTCCAAAGAATTGTGGCAAAATGCAGGTTTGATCCAGTAGTAGTATATATTTAAATGGTCATAATATAATCAAATATATAATATTTACAATACATATAATTTTAATTGCAGGTAGGTAATAATGGAATGTTAATCAAATGCATTTTTAGTGAAATATCTACACTATACATACGTTTATATAAATTACATTCCATTGCAGCCTACTAAACTTACTTTAAAATCGTCTCCCATAAAGGAAATATAAGTTCCTATTTTCAGGATCATTTCATCCATAAATCTGCATATTAATGTTTCCGTACAGCAAATAAAGCAACAAAATTTAGATTTATAACTGCAATATAAAAGCATAATCAGTTGTAACCAACCAGGGATGGAGGAATTATATGATCTAGGTGGGACAAGATCACCCTAACCAAAAAAAAATTATTAATTTATAGAAAAAAAATTTAGTTCATTTAAATACAGTTTTTTATACATAACTAATTTTTGATCCCCCTAAAATTAATTAATAATTTGATTAATTTATAAAAAAAAAAAATTATTTGATCTTAGACAGATTAATTTTCAGTTCATCCAACATTAGTTTTTTGGGGTCGTTACTGCTTGTAAGAACAAAAGTTTTACTTGGAATTACATTAACAAAATATAACATTATCCGGTTTCGTATCATATAGATCATACGTATTTTTATAATTATTAATACAGTATTTTGGTGTGTATTTATGGTGTATAGAATTCTCAACTTCTAGAGAAGTTCAAAAACAACTCACTCTGCAAATTTCTCACCTGAAAAATAGTCATAGACATCAGAAAGGAAGAACAGAGCTGCTGTTCTTGCTATACCTTGACAAGAACAATTTCCCACCACAAGAAATTGATCTCTTTAATGAACTTGGCCCAATTTGCAAAGATCTCCCAATAGAAGAACTAGCCATGAATTTTAGCAAGCTCTGATTTCCATTTATTCTTTTTTGAACAACTCCCATATTAGATTCACTCTGTTTTACCAACTCTGTTCTTGAATTTCGATCAGATTGTGTTTGATGAACATTGGCAATAGCTTGACTGATATTGAAAGCTGATAAAGAATCCAAAGAAACTGATCTTCTCATTGGCTGCAACCCCTCTTCCTCTCCATTCAGTTCTTCAACTCTCTTTCTTCTATTCTGATAATGTAATTCCTCTTCTTCTTCCTCCTCCTCTGTTTCAATTCTCAATTCACCATCTTCACCTTCCATTTCTCTCTCAGATTCTCCATCATTCCCCGAAACTCTGATCTGGGTTTCTTCCCCAGTGTTCACATCAGTATTGCCTCCTGAAGATGTTGCTTCAGCTGAATTTGCAATAATCGGAGCACGACACATAGGGCAATTTGTATGTGATCTAAGCCAAGTATCAATACAAGGAACATGAAAAGCATGGCTACACTTAGGTAATAGTCTAAGAGTTTCATCTTCTTCAAATTCACTCAAGCAAACAGAGCAATCTGTTCCTTCAACAAGACCATCAGCTCTTTTATACTTACAGGCAGTAATAGAATTAATCACTGATGGTTGCAACCCAGTTGTATTTATATACCAAATTGGGTGATCAATAATAGGACCATGATCTTCATCTAGAAACTGGATTTCATTTCTTCGCTCTTCTTCTTCCTCCTCTGTTCTTCTCCTTCTTGACCCAGAATAGAATTTAACATAAAAAGCACAAAAACAAACAAGAAGAAAAACAGAGGCCAGAACAACACCTGTAATTAAGAATTTGATGGGCTTTGGCTGGTGAGGTGGAGGAGGTGTGCAAGCGGAAGGGAGTTTATCTGGGCAACTGTATCTGCAACAATCCAAAAATGGCTGTGTACAATCATGCTCTTTATCATCTGATTCACAGATTGAAGAACATAAACTTCTATTAGTTTCATCGTCAGATAACAAGTTTCGAAATTGAAAACCCATTAGAGAGGCAGAAAAAGAACTGCAATCTTGGATGTGAAAAGAAAGAGAAGCATCAAGAAGAGAAGAGAAGAAAAGTCAAAAGAGTTGCAGATTTTGTTAGGTATAGAGGAGAGAAGAAAAGTTGGATTTGGTAAATTTCCGCGAAGTTGCTTTGAATTGTAAAATTGGATAGATGTATACGCCCTTTTTTTTTCAGTATCAGACTCTTTTTATTTGCAAAGACTCTCTCCGTCCTACACGTTTTAATTGTAAAATATAAAATTATTAAAAAAATTATTTTTATTTATTTATTATTTTAATTTCTCTTTTTTTTTTATTTTTTTTTATTAAAATAATAAATAAAATAATTATATCAATTAAGCATTAAATTAATATATAATATAAATCTTTACAAGAAAAAAATTTTCCTTAAAAGATTGAATCTTTATTGTTATTGGATTGATGTTTTCTTAGTTGTCTGTTTGTTTGACTTTCCGCAGGTTTTTCGGATTTTCTGTGTCCATGCATTTATTAGGCCCCCAGTTCACAAAATCCATCACACTACACTTGAGAATAAATAATTTCAGGATATATATATTTTGGGTTGAGGGAATACATCAGCCCCTGCGGTATTGATTTTTTAATATTTTAAAAAAATTTGTAAAATTTTTTAAAAATCATAATATTATAATATTTTTTATAATGAATCCAATGACATATTTTTTATGCAAAATAAAACTCAAATGGATTCAAAAAATCACTATAAATGTATTAAATTTAGTCCGTTAAAATCTAATGATTTGAATTTAATATACTTTTAACATATATTTTTAAATCTATTTGATTTTTATTTTGTATAAAAAATATGTCATTGGATTCATTATAAAAAATATTATAATATTATGATTTTTAAAAAATTTTACAAAATTTTTTTAGATACTAAAAAACCAACATAGCAGGGATGGCACATCAGCCCCTCAACCATTTTTATAGATAATATCTTTCAACAGTCATAACAAATGATATAATAAATTAATATAAAAAAATAATGATATAAATTACATTATTCATTAATTGAAAAAGTTTTCAATGGAATTTTTTTTTTTTTTTTGGGTCTGATTTCTTTTCCCTCACGGATATTTGAATAAAACTTAAAGAGTAATATGAAAGAGAGAAGAACTTAAAATTCTCTTTCTTAATATTTTCATACCAATTTTGAGATAAGAGGAATCTCAACTTTTTCTAAAATATAATAATTGATAAGAAGTTTAACGGATAAAGATGTTAAGTATAAAATTATGAGTCAAATTTAAGATTAATTTGAAATCTAAGAATAAGATTAGAGAGATTAAATCACTCTATTTGCAATGCATTATTAAGAAACAAGTTAATTAATTAGTTGTCAAAATTCATACATATGAAAATGGAAAATTGGCCCTTTGTATGAAATTCCAAGGAAATTGTGATTGAAAGCAATTGCTATGATATGTTTCAAGCCATTTTCTCTTCTAGATTCCTAAATGATAATATGATCAAGAATTTCATAGGATAATTTTGCCATATATTCATAAAGTCTTGAAGATTATAGAGTTATTCTTAGTTGAAATCTTCTTTTCTTTTATAATTCTTGAATTTTTATTAATAAACATTGAAAATTTATATTTGATGATAAAAGTAAAATTAACAAAAAATGTTGTTCAACAACTTATATAATGGTGAATAGTTAATTTAGGTTTTTAATGTAATCAAATTAACATTAATTTAATAATAGAAATTCTTCTAAATACATGGGAAAGGAATTTGAATCCACCTTTTTCATGATAGTCATTATCAATGTGCTTGGCTTATGCCATTAGAACCGTTCAAAAAGCCATTGACTTGATTTTGATTAAATGCCTTTAATTTTTAATAATTTATAAAATAAAAATATAAAACTTAATTCAAGAGTAGTTGTGAATAAGTGGCATCTGTGGCCCTACTAAAATAATGCAGGAGCTGCCACCCCCTCCCTCCACTCAATCAAGGTTGTTCATATCCGATGAATTCAAATTCATTCATTCCAATTACTCGAATTTCAATTTATTAGATTAGATCGAATTAATTTAAATTATCTGATTATATCGAAAAAATTAGATTTAATTTTTTAAAATAAAATATTATTATTTTAGTGAAATTTTCTTCAATCGATTAGTTAATAAGTGATAATAACTTTAAATTTATAACGATATTTTATTTTGAAAATCGAACCAAGAATACATAAACACGTCCATTTTTATTTTTTTTTTATATATATTTCAATGGAAAAAAAAAAGAAAATTTAAAGGAAAATAAAAGATATTTTAATATTTTTTATAGATATTTAATGGTAAAATAGACGTAATAATTAAAATATTAACGGAATCAAAATTAAAGAATTAATTAATTAATTTTTTAAATAAAAATAAAAATATTAATTACATCTAATTTTTGAAATTAAAAAGTAATTTATCTTTTTTTTTTAAACCTTTGATAAACCATTACTTTTCTGTGAATTAGGCTTAAGCTGGAGTAAACCATTAATTATGTCTAATGATATGACATGAGAGGTTATAATTTATATTAATTTCATCTATTTTGTAAGGAAAAGTGCAAAAAAAAACAATTGAAAAATCAACATTATATTATTAAGGTTTATTTGGATGAGTAGTTCAAATCTAATATTTATCATTCAAATATCCAACTGTTTATTTTATTTTTTTTTATTTTTTTTTAGAAATGCCAAACAGTTTATTTGAGGTATTTAATAAATTTAACATTTTAAATATTATTTTAAAATTTAAATGAACAGTTCAAAATTATAATTAAAATTTTAATAACTGAAATTTTTAATGATTAACATCTGATTTTTCAACTATCGACCTCATTTGAAATTTTTAATGGTTAACATCTGATCTCCTAATTATTAATTCTCAACTGCTAGATATTTAGTTGCTGATCCTTCACCTTTGAACACTAGCTAATTGCCACCACTAAATCAAATTGCATTCTAAATATCCCAACAAATAAACTATTGAAATTTGAGTACTACGAAATCAAATTAATGCTAACTACTAATTACTCAGTCAAAATGAAGCTCAATCATGAAAATACCTAAAAATTTATAAACCAGGTTGGAAGGAACTCGCATTCTGATATAAAATTATGTTTGGATGCATGAATCTAAATTTAAAATTTTGATTTCAAATCTCATATTTAAAATTTATGATTTAAAATCTATATATTAATAAATTTTTTATTTAGAGAGAATAAAAAATTTGAAATTTTAAATTTTAAATTTTAAATTTAGAAAATGTATATATATATTTTAAATTAAAAATAAATATAGTATATTTAAAATAATTAAATAAAAAAAATATTTAAAATATTAAATTTTTAAAGAGCTAGATTTTATAAAAAATTTGAATCAAATTTAAATTTATTTAATTTTAATAATTCAAATAAAGGATTTGGCCCAAATTTAAATATATGATCCAAAATTTTATCATCCAAACGGATCTTATTCCATCCAAACGGATCTTATTCCAAATTTCTCATGAAATATTAACTTTCTTTTCTTTCTCCTTTCATTTCCCTTCTTTTTTTTTCTTTAATTAAATAATATATAAATAAATCTTACTTTTTAAATTAGAATTAATTAATTAATTAATCAGCTTAGTTTTCTTTGTTACGGTCGCCTGAACCTTAACTTTTTTATCTATCTATATTTATCTTCCTTTACAGCTCTTTCTTTTTTATTTCTTTTAATTAATCGCTTTGTGAATGTGAGTTTCTTTCATTTCTGTGCAATTATCGCTTAGTTTTTTAAATATAATTAACTTTTGGAGATTGAAAAGTATTTTCTCTATTTAAATCAACCATAAGCTTCTTTTAAGAGTTTTGTGGAACTGACGAAACTCGAGAGAAGTAACTGAATGATGGTAATAACTTGTGGGAATTTTAATTTTGATTGGTGTAGTATTGTTCTTATTTTTTAGTTTAACTGATTTATACTGTACACTTTAAATTTAGTGGTGGTTTTAGTTTAACTGATTTAAACTGTACACTTTAAATTTAGTGGTGGTGATGGTGGTACCGTACATTTTAAATTAGGTGGTGGTGATGAAAATAAAAATTTTAGCATGGTTGAAAATGATGTCATTTGAATGAAAATTAAATTAAAAATGATAAATATTTTAAACTTTTTATATAAATTTAATAGATTTTTTATCAGAAACTCCTCGAATTTTAACGAAATAAAATACAAAGATTTTTTAATATAATTTTAAAAATATAAAATTTAATAATATAATTAGTTAAAATATAAAAATATCAGAATAATTAACCTTTTTTATATTAACTGAATTACAACAGATACATAACTATGTACAGATTCAAAAGGAAAAAAAATAAATCTCATTAATTCATAAAAAAAAATTATTTACTCAAATTCAATTTTTTACATAAATTCACTAAAAATTAATTTTTTTATTTTATTCCTGCTCCGAATGGTATACAATATATGTAACCCTTCGGGCAAAATGGGTGTTGGGCTCTATATTATATCTCTTGGTACACCATTGTTGAAGCAAAAATGGGAGAAAATTAAAGAGGATAGAAGGGTACATTTGAATTTTATGTCAATGTTACATGTTAAATATGAAACATGTTTTTGATAATTGCAATTTTACACGACATATAGTCATAATTATTGAGGAAAAATAAAATCTGATATGACATTAATTTGCCTAATTGAAAGTTGCAATAATTCAATCTACTATAGATGAATTTACATTTTCAAGTATTTATAATTAGAGAAGTAATTAGCATATACCAGAGCAAATATGGTAACTAGCTTAAGAATTATTTTTTATCTTTTTTAAATAAAAGGAGAATATTTTTTTTTAAACCATTCGATATTTAGTGATCTCATTAAATTTCGACTAAATTTAGATTCAGTTCATATACACTCACAAAAAGATAAAAACTTTCCTAATATTTATTTTCTTCCTTTACAATAATATTTATTTTCTTCATTTACAAATTATTTTCTTCTTTTACAATAATCAAACTGATACCAAACTCCTAACTACTTCAACTAACAGCAGTTTAATACAAAAGGATAATATGTGAGTTTATTAATCATTATTTCATCTACTTAGCCCTCCAGTCAGGTGCTAATGTCACAAACTCATAATAACTACACCTGCATGCTATTAGGAGACGATCAATTTTCTAAAGACATTTATTTTCCAAATAATTAAATTTTATTAATTTATTTTTGGAAAATCTGGGCAAGTTTGGGAGAGGCAAAACTCGTTGTGGAAGTGGTTGAAAGTGTAGCAGCAACAGTAGAAAAGGTCGCTACGGTGGCGTAGAATGTATCAGCCGAAGTGGCAGAAAAACTGACACAAAATGACAAACTAAGGTAACTGCTTTCTTGATAGAGAAGGTGTCAAAAGCAACTGCTCACAATGCTGAGCTAACAAAAGATTTTATTCACAAGGTATATAATATATTATGCAAATATTATTGGCCTTTTACATCACATTAAGTAAAAGCAGTTTGACAAAAGTATAGTCGTCGTGTCAATGACTTTTCAACATTCAAATGTTTATGTTTAACCACTTCATGTTTTGCATAAGGTAGAATCTTTACCCAAATGTTTTTGCTTACAAATATCGTTCTAATAGGAATGTAGGTTGATGTCCTGAAGCATGACTTCGAGGACTTGGAAACAATGGTTGAACCAGCAATTTAAAACCTTATACCACAAAATCATCACCAAGTAAAAAATTAAGAAAATTTACAATTCCAATGCATATGCGAATTTTAATATTCATTTGAACAATTACCAGTTCTACTGTTCCTTTTTCTTTTTTATGATCAACATTTTCGGATGAACTCAACTTTTTCCACTTTTAAGCTAAACAGAAGAAAATGACCATTTACTAAAATGATCCAGACCCAACCCAAACCAGCCACAAATTCAAGGTTCCAGGTGACCATTGTTCAGTAATCTCCATCTACAGAGATCAAAACTGGACAGACCACATGACCGTACTCGATAGCTTTCAATTACCAAATAATAAAAGATGAAAACCTCTTAACTAAGAGCAAACAGCCATTCTGTTAAGTTAAGCAGTCATCGTTAAACAGAGGCAACGTGAGCCTAATAACACAACCACACGAAAGCTAATATACAGAAGCTCCTAGATCATCCGGTAGTTATATATATGCAAATGTGTGTGTGTGTGTGTGTGTGTGTATATATATAGATGTATATGTATATACATAAAATATGTACAGGTAGGTTACCATTTACCATTGTATGGTTAGTTAGCTCAGTCTTCATATTATAGTGAGATGTATCAGCCTCAAGTGCCCGTAGCAGTCTTCACTGCTACTAAAGGATTCTGAACAGACCCAGCAAATGTGTTTGCCGCATCTGCACTCAATATGATTGCAGCCATCCACCTTTTCGATTATGTACCCACACACAGGACAACTCTTGACGTGCTCTTTTCCCTTGCACCAGTCCCTCAAAGACGAATCAGGATCCTCCTTGAATTCTTTGTATCTTTCACATGACACATACGGGTGATATTCTAAGTGACACCTGGTACATGTCTCTGCATAGCATGCTCCGCATACAAAAGGACCACCAACCAATCCTGTGTCTGATACTCGGTAAACAGAAGGACAGTCAGGGGAAGGGCAAAACCTGTAAGTGCCACCACTAGATGCAACAAATGCCCCCAAAGATGCATTGAAAAGTTCCTCTAACTTGTCACATGGCAAAAGAGACTTCAAATCAGTGAGCCAAATGTGCATCCCACAACCTTCATGGGCACAGAGAACTGGAAAACCATCTCGTCCCCTCATAACTGACTCTAACTGTTCAACCAAGCAAGTCCGGCAGAATTTATGTCCACAAGCCTCAAGCTGGTAACAGTCCTCAACTTCACACAAGCAAATAGGGCAGCAAGTAGCCTCATCTTTTGGCTGTTTGGACGTTCCACTTGTACTAAGAGATCGTGCAAAGTCATGAATTGAATCTTCCACCCTTAGCCTCAGATCCTCCTTGCCACTAAAAGAGATGGTATGGCGCCTAGTGTTGAGCATAAATACAGCCTCAGGAAACTTTTCTTTGAGCCCATGCAAATCATGTCCATACTTCTCAACTACTTTTTTCATGAGATCATGCCGCATATCTCCACCTCGAAGAGGGATATCTATTTGCTTGTTATCATTGAGGGCTAAAAGGGATTGTACCAACTTCTGTTCAGCAAGAGCAACTTTGTTCTCTGGACCAAAGATCCTAATACTGAGGTTCTGCCTATCAAAGAGAATGTAAGTTCCCATTTCTCGTTGCAGTGAATTCACAAGCAATTTGCCATCTCTGGAGAAAAGAAGTTGCAGAACTGCCGGGGTAAGGCTACCATGATCTACTGTCTTTCCATTCATTATCTGCTCCAGTGGCCTCCTCAACTCTGCCACTGTCTTTGTTGCATTAGCAGATATCTTCACTCTATAGGAACCATTCTCGTTCCTTTCTAAACTGCAATGCACACCTGCCAAAATAAAGCTTGTCAGCACTAAATCTTTGTGGTACAAATTCCAATTCTATATCTGATAACAAAATTAAATTAAATGAAAAAATTGCCATTTCTAAATCAAATCTAACTGTCCTAAAATCTAAAAGCAGGGCCACATTCATCCAATCACATTTTGTCACTTCAAAAGACCCATGCTAGATACTTAGCAAAAGCGCTTAAATAAGTGAACCACCTCCCGTACACTGGGTATATATACAAAAGGTGATGAAACACAAAAACAAAGATCACATGCATACATCTAGCACCTAAGAAAAGAAAAAAAGTTGTATGGATAAATTTCTACAATCCAAAACCATTAAACATTCTGCTCCAGTTCATAATAATTCACTATCCAGACCTTAAATCCCAGAGCAACCAAGAACACAATGCATTCGCCATGGATCAATATTTCTCACTAATATGCCTAAAGCTCTAAACTACACTTTTCTTTCCTATTTGGGTGTCAAGTATCAGAAATTCCCAATCCTTTCTTCCTGTTAACCTAACAGCACCTAAACGCAGTAGGAGTGTAGGACTATGAAGTTAAACTTGATGCTTAAATAACTAGCACCCGTAAGGTTTTCACTGAGAATGCACCGCCGCGGGCTGTCAAGAACTTGAGATCTCTCAACTTAACCAGATACCTTCCCTCCTCTGTGAGTAATATTCAGATGAGTTTCTCAGTATAATCAAGGGAAAGCTTTCCTCGGGGATATCAACTTTTCATTTAGTTAATAACATAAAAGCTAACTGCCATCTCCACTAACATGTTACTCCTCAATGGTCAATAGGTAATTCAGTCTTCATTCAACAAAGCCTTCTGAAGCAAGCTGATATGATGTGTGTGGTGTGTTTATAGGATTAGAGTCTACAATCAATTTTCAAAAAAAAAAAAAAGGAATAGAATAATTAAACAAAATAAATGTTTTTTAACAGATACATGATACACCATCTGTTAAAACCATCGTAATTTTAACAAACAGAGAATCCCATATATTCAATGTGCACACACCTCAAATGCACATAATTAGGCCTTTCAACAATGTAGCATAAAGTCCAAAAAAATTTTAATTGTGTGATACTCTTCAAAATGAATCTGATTCAAACAGCCTCCAAATATGGTTAGAAATTGATCGTACTAGTATTGGGAATACATGCAACTGAGGAATAACAGCTCAATTTTTCTTACTAATAGCATTGAAGGTAATTATCTTAGCAGTCTATTAAACGTTTAGATTGGTTAATACAGAATCATTTGGAAGAATTAAAAGTACAAAGAACATAATTTTTTTGAAACCCTAGAGAACTCAACAATGAACAATTCAGGGGAAAATTATAATGCATTTCAAAGATAGGAAAAATAATGGCAAACATGAAAGCATTACAGAGAAAGGAAAAGTACTAGAAAATGTGAAAGAAAAACATGTGTCAAACACGCATTTCAGACTTTCAGAATGATCACTAAATGATTGCAAGCTGTCTTCACCAAGTCATGACAAAAGGGACGGAAGAGAGATAAAAAGGGTGTAAATGAAAAGTATCACCACCATTAACTCTCTAAAAAGCAATCTTAGTTTTATAATATTTCATTGGTCCCAACAAGCATGAATGACCTAAAATGAAGTCTTGGTATCAAGATTTTTCCATTTCCTTTTCTATATGATTGTGATCTACTTATGGGTTTGAAACAGCCATGGCTCCTCCAAACTTTTTCCACGTTTTCTTCATTTTTCTTCTTTTGTTCTTTCCTTTAAGTCAATATCTCCCATGAAGATAGTACTTGTAAAAATAAGCTTAATTCTTAAAAAAAAATCAGAGACCGTTTTAACAGTCCAAACTTAAGGGAGCCAACCTGATAATGACAGTCTAGAGGCAATCCAGAGGATTATCCAATCTGAGGACTCTAATTAGTCATTGAGAGATTATGATGTTTAAACTTTTCATTGCAGCATAAAACTTCCAAAGCATCTGCGTCAAAAGTATAGATTTTATCTAATGCTTTTTAAATTGTGCCCAAGAATTCCAAGACCCTAGAAGGTGACCTGATTGTGTGCATTTGAAAACAAGTATGAATCAACCCACTATCATACAGTAAAACCTCTATAAATTAATAATGGTGGGACCACTAAATTTTATTAATTAAAAGAAGTATTAATTAATAGATAAATTAATAACTTATTAATTTAAAGAGAGTATTTCCAATTCAATAAGTAATATTTAATCAACTAAAAAATTAGTATTTTACTCAATTTTGTAATCAATTCAATATGAATTAAATGAATTAAAAAAATGATAAATTAAATATGAATTAATTAAAGTAAAACAAAAAAAAAAATATTATCAATTGAATAAGAATTAAATAAATTGACTAGAAAAATATGTGTAAATTGAATATGAATTAAATTAAGGGTACAAAAAATATGTAAGTATAATTGTTTAGATTTAAAATAGTTTTTATATAAATCACTTCAAAATATCTCTTATATTTTTCATAGTTACAATGACTTTCCATCCAAAAGGTGTTAGAAAATCAATCATGACAGATAAAATACATAAAGCACAGTGTGAGTATAGTAAAGAACATCCTATATACACTAAAAAAGAATTGCAATAATAAATTTCTAAAAAATTTCACTTGAAAGTTAGTTAAGATACAATATCAAATACACTCAAGCGAAATTAGAAATGAGAAATGAGAACGTACTCAATACATCAATAATATTTCATAAGTTTTTATTGAAACTTGAGAGTTCAACCCCATAATTTCTATATTCAATAAAAAAAATTAAACATAATATCCAACTAGATTTAAATTTCAAAAAAAAAAAAATAACAATAAACTCATATGTTAATAAAGTATCATAATCTATTATATATATAATGATGATAAATTATTAATAACAAATTATTAATTTATAATATAAATTGAACCATGTAATTATGTATGAATTTTCAAAAAAATATTATCTTATTAATTTATCGAAATTATTAATTTAGTCCACTGGCTCAAGTCGGAACTAGATAAAATTATTATATAATGGAAGTTATTAGTTTATCGAATATTAATTTATAGAGATTTTACTGTACTAGGATCAAACTAATATTCTCTTCAAATTATGTCAGTCCAAACCTAGAAGGTGACACCTGCTCAACAATTAAGCCAGAGGCCTGTCACGTGGCAAAGAAAGTAGTTGACTACAACACCTTCCAAGTCTTAAACTGAGGACCAATCTCTCTAAAGCCTGCTTTCCCTAATGAAAGCCAATTATTAACTGATTCGAGAATGCAACACAAGTCCTACTATTAGTCTATTACTTTCAACCGAGCTGAAATCAAGGCCCAACAACAAAATATAAAATTAGCAACTAAAATATTAACTTGTTACCCAAGAATCCCATACCTAAATAAAGCTAAGAACAGAGGATGATGTTAAATAGCCTAAGCGATAATTGAAGCATAAACAGGCATCAATAAAATTTTCCTACACAACATCATCCAACAGAAAGTCATACAGCTGTTCATATTGCCCTGAAGCTTTAAGGCCTTGTTCTATCATGCTTTCAACTTCCTTATCAGTGCTAATTCCCATGTACTGTGAGATAGTCAAGAAAAGCTTATTCACTCTAGAAAAATTGTCAACCAGAAACAAAAAATTAAAACTAAAAATGAATTTAAAAAAAAAAAGCATGAAAGATTTAATATCAGCACGCACTCTGCACGAAAAGAGTAAACAACTTGAGGTATTTTGAAACAATGTAACTTGGATACCATATGAAGCAGAGCATCAATAACATATACACGGAAAAGGAAATGCTCATTGAAAAAGAAACTACCAGGTCGATCCTTAAAACTTTTTAGGATAGAGTTCAACCGCTTCTCAATAAATGCATAAACAGGGGCAGGACATGATACGGAGCTGTGGAACACCTGCTGGCAACGCAATTTCTGCCACGATAAACAACCGACGAGTACCTTCCCTTGGATATGTTGCAAAGCTTTTGCTGCCTCCAGATGAAGTCTGCCATCAAAGGTGACCCAAGCCTTCATGAAAGTATCCTTTGGCTCAGGAAGAAAGACCTGAACATGACAATAATTGCTCAAGGGGCCCTGGTTCGGCATGAATGGAGCAATTTCCTTGAGAATTGCTTCCTCGCAAGCACCAAGAGAAGGATTATTAACAGCATCACCTCGTATCAGAAATACATCCAGAATTCTCCTCTTTGTGGCCATTTGCAGAATTTCAAGAATTTCCGGCTCAGAAGTATCTCTATCCAAGCCTCTAATTATCATACAGTTTATGTCCTTTGTGCTACGCTCACAATAAACTAGCCTGCCTCCAATCAGCATATTAGAGCAATCTCGAACAACAAACTCAACATCATTCCTTTCACATCGAACAACTGCACTTCCTTTGCTGTACCTTCTCGGCCAAGTGACTTTGGCTTTTACAGCAGCAAATGATGGTAATTTATGACTGCCTCCAACAGATGACCTAGCTGGGGACAACTCAATTAAAGAACCAGATAACTCAAAGCCATTGAACTCTAAAGCCTTTCTTGCTGCTTCAGGAGTAAGAAATGTCAGCTTGCCCCACTTTTCCATGTCATCTCCATCCTGTACATTGCTTGCAAATCTGTGAAAACCACACACCCCAGGCACAGATTTCTCAAAGAATTTTAACACTTCTTTGTCATCCAGACTATTTACTTTTGAAAGGAACACATCCACACTCAAATATCTATTTTCCAACTCCAGATGCCTAATTTCTGCACCAGCTCCAACAAGCGCAACTGGAGGAGACGCACCAGCTCGTCCCCCTTTATACAAGCACTTCTCCAGGCATTCATTACCTAACCATTTTACTTCATTTTCTAATGCATCATTGACAAGGCTATAAACCCTTTCAATGTCTTGTACAGATGCATAAAGAAGAATCTCATTGTTATCCACACTGATTTCAATACCTATCCGCTCATCCCTGAAATCTGTTCGTATACGAGAAAGAAGAGAAAGCATACTATTATTCATCTTTCCACAGAACTTTCTTAAAGCAGTTCTGCCAAATCCTTTGATCACCCTCAACTGCAATTTCCTACTCTGCAACTTTGAGAGGTCAAATAGAGGAGGACTAAAGGCAGACAAACTATCAAAATCAATGGCAGTAACACAAACCAGATATTGGCTTGATATAGATAAGAGTTCAGAAAAGACAACCCAGTCTGGCTTTTGACCATACACTTGCAATGAACATGAAGGATGAAGTTGAAAGTATTCCCCACTCAAAACCACCTCATAACCAAGACGATCATATCCCGAGTACATGGCCACATTATCTGCTAGTGAAGAAAGTATAATCTTCTTCATGTTTTTTTCATGCCCTGTAAAATCATAAGGATTGCAAACCCAATAAGTTGGAACAATGGTGTTAAGTTCATTTTCCAAACATTTCACCAACTCCATCACAGTCTCTTCGCATCTTCGCATGGTTTTGGCATTGATGCTATTGTTCCAACACCATCTATTTCTATTATCCCGGGGTACAGTCTCCCATTCCCTGTAGACAGTAAGCAGTGTGAACAGATCTCCATCCTGATGGCAGAATTGCACCTTAAGGCAATCTGATTTCAATTTGTCATCAATGGTACCAATTCTGCAAAAAACGCTACTAGCATTGGCCATAACAGCAGCTAGCACAACTCCCTCTTTACGCAAACCATAACGACAGCTTTCAAGAATGATCTTCCCAAGTCGGGGTTCAATACCCAACTTAACCAAGTTAAGTCCATCCGCAGTTAATTCAAAAGCATCATTTCTACAGGCAACAGCACCTAACTGCACAAGGTTCCTGATGGCCATGTCAACTGCCTCAGCACTGGGAGCATCAATAAAGTCAAATTCCAAAACATTCTTAACACCCAGAGCAAGAATCTTCAAAACTGCAATACCAAGGTGAACTTTACGAATTTCAGGTTCCTGATGGACAGCCATTGCCTGATAATCAACTTCTGAGTAAAGACGGTAACACTTGCCAGGTTCTGTACGACCAGCACGACCAGCTCTTTGATTAGCAGAACTCTGGCTGATCTTGGAAACTCGTAGGACATTCATGCCAGAGGTAGCTTCGAACCTGCTTTCCTTAACCATACCAGAATCAACCACATACTTGACCCCTGGAATGGTCAAGGATGTCTCCGCCAAATTTGTAGCAAAAATAACTTTTCTCTTCCCTTGAAAATTCTGGAAAACACGACATTGCTCTTCATGGGAAAGCTTTCCATGTAAAGGCAATGCAATTGCTGAGGGAGACTGAAACTTTTCACAAGCCCATTCTACCTCCAGCTGGGAAGTCAGAAACGCAAGAATTGCCCCCTCTTTCTCTTCTTGATGGATCTCCGTTGCCATCTTAACAACATCAGAAACATATGGAGCAATATTATTAGCATTGAGTAAGGGACTAGAAGTCCTTTCAGAGGCACCAAGAACATATTTGATTTCAACAGGAAAACTTCTCCCTAGCACATGGAAGGTTCTACAACGAAAGAAGTAGTCTGATAATTTGCTGGCATCAACAGTCGCAGACATTATGATAAGCCTTAGGTCACGTCTCTTAATAAGCAAATCTTTAATCAAGGCCAACAGAAGATCAGTATTCAAGCTTCTTTCATGAGCCTCATCTATGATAATGCATGAAACTCCAGACAAAGTCTTATCTTTCATAAGGTACTGGATTAGACAGTGATCCGTCATAAATATTATCTTGGAATCAAAACACTGGGCAGATGAATAAGTTGGATAACAGATGACTGAATTGTCAACATAACATCCAATGCTTTCTTCACCAACCCTTTTTGCTAAGGAAATTGCAGCAATTTTACGAGGCTGAGTACACAAAATTGAACCACGAGCAGCAACCTCAGAATCAGCAAGAAACTGTACCAACTGCGTACTCTTCCCTGAACCTGTCTCTCCAATCAAGACTATTACCTGTGAGAAAAGGAAAAAATGACCAAAATTCTATTGACACTCAACATAATCCTTAAACAGTGCCTGCGAGATGTTAAGTTATAACTAGAATTTGTTCAAGGTAGACTGCTGGATTTTGTCAAAGAAAACAGACAACTACTCATGTAGAATAATAAACACCATTTTAAAGCAGATTTTAAGAAAAGTCAACACTGACTCTCAACCAACATATAGACAGTCAACTGAAATGTATTTCATACAAAAGTATAAGGCAAAACGACAAGAAAAATAAGGGTAGAAAGCATAAAATCCCTTCAAATTGTATAACACTTCATTGTTAGGCTATTAGCCTATTTCAATTACAATTGCCAGGTACTACATTCTTTTCCCATAGTAAAAAAACCACAACAGCCGGTAACAAAGTTCCAGCAAGCAAACTGAATGATAAGAGTAAACCTACTCGTAATACAAAGTAAACATTTCTAATAATCATCACCAAGTTGTCAATTACACACAATAACAGCAGCAGCATAATCACATAGAAAACAGCCTCTAGACGAATAAATTCACATTTACAAACTAACTAAATTTAAAATACAAAATCAAACCACATTATGCAATGACTTTAGGCCTCAAAAATTGGTTCAAAGCAAGAGATATTTAAGACCAATAATACCTGCTGCAAATGTATTTGCTGCAAAATCTCCCTCCTAAAACCATATATGGGCAACCCATCTTCAAGCCGTCTACATTCTCTCAATAACAAAATATGAATTTTACTCCAATCAAAACCCTTCTCATTGTTAAAACCCAAAACATCAAACCCCACAACCTCTTTCCCCTCAAGATAATCCAACACACACTTCACTCCACTCTTAAACTCCTCAACCCTCTTCACAATTCCATCCATCTCATCCAATAACCGCTTCTTCCTAGCATTAATCTCAGTAAAATCTCGAAAACTTTTAAGCTTTCTAGGCAAGCCTGAAGACTTCTCAATCTCAACAGACAAATCATTGACCTTCCTCTCCAATTTCTCCACTAACTCACTTCCTAGAACCTTCTCTCCATACGATTTAAACAAACTTCTAATTCTCTCATTCACGACTTCAGAAACTCTAAAACTAACAACCGGAGTAAAATAATGATCTCCGGCGAGCCGACGTTCCCAAAACGAAACAAAAGCATCAACGGCATCAGTCTCAAGCTGAAAAAAGAGACTAGCAACAATTGTACCAGAAGACCTAGTACAAATTCTACAAGGTTTGGGCTTACATTCAGAAACTATAGACTCAACTGAAAGTGTAAGGCCGTGATGACGGTGGTAGTTATTGGAAAGGAGTTTAACACCAAACAAACGATTCCAGATTCGATTATGGTTTTGGTCATGGTTTTGATAGTGGTTGTTGTAGAGCGAAGGAGGGCGGAATTGACGGGGCCGCGTGGGAGGGTAATTGCGGTTAGATGAAGGAATCATGACGGAAAAACCCTAAGAAAACATAAAAACATACTAATTTGCGAGTGAATATAAGAGTCCAAATTAATCTTTATAGACTCGGATCGATGTTTCTACAAATTCGCGCTGAATTGGGGACTGGTACACATCACAGCATATATACTAACAGAGACGTGAAAGGAAGCTAAAGCCAATAAAAGTGAGAGGTAAAAAAGAAACAAAACTTGGACGAGAAGTTGAGATTTGATTGGTTAGTTGAGAAGAAACTAAACTAAACTTTATTTAAATAAAAAATAAAATTTAGTAGGAGTCCAGTGTAATTATCAAATAAAAATAATAAAGAAAGGAATATAGTATTTTTATAATAAAAAAAAAATACATAAAAAAAAAAGCTAAATTTGTAAAAAAGAAATAATAATAATAATTTGAATTGAAGACATTATTTCATCTTATAATTTCTCATTGAAAATTAATATTAAAAAAATCACAATTGCTAATTTTAATTTTTAAAACAATAATTTTTCTAACTAGTAATTTGAGAGTATTTATTAAGGGTGATTATCTTAAAAAAAATATAATTAAATTAATATAAAAAAAAGAGTTAAATTAAAAAAAAAAAGATATTAATAAAATTATATTTTATTATAATTATTATTATTATTATTTTAAATGAAAAGTCAAAATTTTTATTTTTTATTTATTTATTTTATTTTTAAATTTATTTATTTAATATTATTTGAATTTTCAATTCTTGAACACTTAAAAAAATTATTAAATCAATTATAAATTAGAGATTTGGAGTTAATAATTAATAAATATGATTTTTTTTATTTTTTCAGTGAAAATACATCAATTTTTTTTTCTCATTATGTTTTCATCTCTTTTAATTGGTCATATATATAGTTAGTGTAAATAAAAAAATTTCAATAATTCTATAATATAAAGATTTTATTTGGATTTCTTAATATAAAAATTTTAATTTGAATTTTCACTTGTCACTTTGCCGAGAATCTAGCTTTATGGTCCATCTCGAACAATCCAGCTTTTGTATTTATGCATTGTTGAGTCACGCACATGCAATATTTTTTTTGGAATTCTTAAATTCTTAAATTTTCATACTATGTTTGACATTAACAATTTAAGCATGTTTTATCATAAAATAAATAATAATTCAACTATGAAAAATACATATAATAAATAGATATTTTTAATATTTATATATATAATAACATAATAATTATAATATATTAATATATTTTTTACTCTAATAAGTAATACTATACTCTGCATAAATATATTTTTTCCCGTATTTTATTAGTCTCCAGTCTAGATAAAAGATGAGAATTTCGATAAATGACAATTAACGTTGATATTTATTATATTTTATAATTATGAATTTAATTAATATAAATATTATGTCATTCTCTATTTAAGATGTGTTATATTAGAGTTGGAGTATAATAAAAAATAAGCAAGTATATAAGATATTTTCCTAAACTGACAAGTCATGCACTTGCCTTTGGTAAATCATGGTGTGAAAAAAGCTAAAAAAATCCAGCTTTTCCAAAGCCATATTATCATGATAAAAGATGAGTTTTGTAAATAAAATTTTAATTCTCAAAAACTCATTTTTGAATAAGCATTAAAAAGTTGCTTAAAATTTTATTTTTTAATTGAATTTTTTACGTAATTAGACACTTTAAAATTTTAATTGCTAAAAAAAAGCCCTCTATAAATTTCCTTCAAAATGAATTTTAAATTGAAAATCCAAACATCCCTTAAGTCCAAAAATATTTTAATAAAAACACTTTAAATTCAATATCAAATACACACTAATTAATTGCCTCTTAACTAGTAGCTATTAAAACATACTCTACAAATTTAAAAGATAATGATATTATGTGAATATTTTATTATATTTCATTTTTTCAAATGATTGAGTCTATAATAAAAATAAATAATTAATTTTAATTATACTAAACAAAACAAAATTGGATCATAAAAAAATGTTAATATATACTAAAAGTTAAAAATTTCCTCCATCTACCTCTCCCCTGCTACATTCCTTCTTGCATTCTCCCTATCTAAACCTAAAACTAATACATTTTTATATCTCTATCAAACATAATTAATTGAACTTATGACTTGAACCAAACAAAATATTAATTTTTTTTTATATATAATTATATAAAGTCTTTCCTTTTTTTTAACAGTTTCAATAGTACTGCTCTTGTGAGACATTGGAAACTGTTGTTCTGTAACAAAAAGCTTTCCTTGTCGGCGCGTGAGTTGGATACAAACTCCATTATCAGTTCTGAACCAAATAAAAAAAACGTGTGTTCAGAGCAATGATAATTATTTAGTGAATAAGATGTGTTCCATGGTAAAATAATAATAATAATGTACAGTATGTACCACCCAATTAATTCACCAATAATGCCAATAATTGAGTGAATAATTCTTTTACCACGGAAGGCCTTCGTTGATTGTAAAGAAACTGTTTCGGATTTGAATTTTTTATCTGTTAAATATATAATTTATTAAATATAAGTGTGACTTTTTATAAAAAAAATCTCTTTTTTTTTAATATTAATTATTAATATCGGCATCTTCCACTACAAGAAATCATACATTTTATAACAATTAAAACTATCACAAAAATTTAAAAATTATTACGAAAAATTTTTAGTTACAATAAAAAATCGTCATGAAATTATCACGTAAAATACTGTTGCTAAAAATAATCATAATTTGTGACAGTAAAACTTGTGACAAATAATATACCATTTGTTATAGCAAAAATATCATCACAGAAAATATTTTTAATATCAAGTAGTATTGTTACTATATATATATATATATATATATATATATATATATATATATATATATATATATATATATAAATTGCCACTAAATCATAATATTGTCACAAATAAATGAATATTCACATTAAAATATCATGATAATTTCAATGATTGTCACAAAAAATATAATTAATGATAATAATTATTGTCACAAAAATATATATTTTTTAATTAATGAAACACAAATTATCACAAAAATTATAATAAGTGACAATGCTAATTGTCACTAATTTTATAATTCATTTCAGATAATATTAATAGTGATAACAAAAATTGTTACAAAAAATATTCGACACAAGTATAATTGTCATTAATATGAATGAAATAATCACTAATACTATTATTTGTGACAATTTATTGTCAACTAGTAAAAAAAAAAAAAAAAAAAAGCTCTAAAATGAATATTTAGCACCATTATTTCAAAACTCATCAACTAAATATAATCATCAACTAAAATAAAAATGATGAATGATAATGATAATAATAAAGTTTTACATAATATTAAAATTCAAATCACCTTGCACTTACTATAATAAATAATAAATTATATAACAATACATTTTTATCATTGAGTATTAATTACTAATAAAACTTAAATACAAATCTAACGTCTAACAATAAAGCACATTTGACTTGGAACTTCAATCTCTTAAATAACTTTCAATAATCTTTCATACACCTGCAAATTAACAAATACAAAATTATGAGAAAAAAATTTAATGCATTTACAGTGTTTTGGAGGCAATAAGTATGCAATGCATGTCCTTTTACTTGAAATAGTATAAAGATTCCTGGTATTCATTATGTATTTTCATAAATGTAAAAATATAGACGTGCCTTGATTTATTGAACAGCAAAAAAGCATACATATAACAAATAATATTGTGCTAAAATTAGTATTTTTTTTTTCACGGTGAAAATGCAAGATGATCTACTCATTTATACATCCAATTCACATGCCTGTGACACTTTCTTTCATCGAGCAGATCAAAGGATTTGTTGATGTCTTCAAAATTCATCTCATTCGTGACAAACTCATCCAACTGTAGTTCCTGCAAAAAACATACATAATCACAAACCTGCAAGGCATCAAGCCACTTGGATTTGATATGTAAAAACATGAAACTACTTGATAATCATTGCTACTCAAATGTTATTTTAGGCCTATCAACAAAATCATCAAAAAATTGATGTACATCCATAATGCATTATTAATAGGAATTAAAAAAAGTTTAGGGATCATTTTGTTCAAACATTTGGGTGAACAAAAGACTAATCTAATAAAGCTCAATTGGGATGATTACCATATGTTGGCTGCAGAAAGTATACTATGTGCTGCAAATCGAGATAGACAAAAAGGTCAACTAACATCTGATCATAACCTGTAGAAATGAAATTGAAGAACAATAACACAATATGTAATTTAAAATAAATGCTATGCTTGGTGGTAATGTTTTGCTAAAAACTCAGCTCCAATCCTCAGAGCGCCACTACCAGCCACACACTAGACTGTAGTCACTCTTCTCTGTGATAGCAGGGTTATTTTCAAGAAGATGAGGTATACAATTAGCAAAGAAAGGCATATTGTCCTAGAAAGTTGTCTTAGTGCAGGAAGAGGGTTAACTAGAACAAACCAATTATTAAATCATAACAAAAAAAATTAAAAAAAAAAGATACAAAAATATTCAAACATGCTTGCACAATTTGATACACCTTATTACTCAATTTACAGAATTTCATTCTTTAAAAAGAATTTAATATATCGGTGTGCCTGTTAGAGCCATTGTACCTATTGGCACCCAAAACAAGCTTTGCACTCAATTTATTAAATTCATCCAACATGGTAATAGGAAGATATTCCTTAGTAGCAAACCTGAACATCACTGATCAAAAGCAAGGTTTAGCTCGCCATCTGAGAACCCAAAAAGCGCCTCAATGCCATCTGTTAACCTGCCAATTTCAATTGAATGCCTTTAGAACTTGAATATGCCACAAACATTTATAAGGGTTCAATGCGTATAAGTTTAATCTTATCAGTAGAAATTTGAACAAAAAGCCAAATAACTCTTAAATGAAATCAATGAGTCGAATAACATGAACGCATACGATTATATCTATTATATAACACTATTTCTCTCGGTGAGTCATTTTATCGAACACTTGATGTGCAGCAAGTTAAAAAAGAAAACCATCATTTAGAAATTGGCGGGAACAAAATCACTTTGCAGTGACGAAATGAAAAGATGAAGATCACCTAAAAAACTGACAAAACGTACAAAAGTTTTCAACTTCTTACTGTGACACTCTGTAAAATCACCAAAAACACAACAAAAATATATAAATTGATAGAAACAAAAACAGAACAAGCAATAAAATCGATTAGGAAAGCTGACCTACATTTCAGGCATAGGAGGGAAATCGAGACTGGATTCCTTTTCCGGACTATAAATCACAAAACCAGAACCCAATCCCTTAGATAGTAGCAGTACTAACAAAGCTATCCATTTTAACTTGGATTTGAATACCATCTCCATTCATGCCAAAAATTTTGAATTTCGAAATGCCTAAAAATCCTAAGAATTTGAATTTCGATGTTAGGTATTAAGAATTTGAATTTCGAAATGCATAGTTTTTATAAGAGCAATATAACTATGCGAAATCCAGTAAAAAAATAATATTTATATATATCATTTATATTATATGGCTCAAGATGGCTTGAGTCGGATAAAATATTATCCAATTATTTTTCAAGGATAAAAAGATATATATTACATATAATTTTACCTTCAAAATTTGCAATAATAAAAATAAATTTACATAAAGGTTAATTATAGAAGTATTTTATGTATTTATTTTACATATTATTCTAAAAAATACATTATTCCCGCATTGTGTAATTTACTATACAATTTCGATATATTTAGCATCCAACAAATAAAATATAAAATCATAATTAAGTGAAACAATGCTATCAAAATCCATACTTAATCTCAAAACAATTTACTTTAAATTTGAATTATTAATTTTTATTTTTTCTAATTAGTGTATTTTAAACAGTTATTTCAGATAAAATATAATTATAAAATAATTATATTAGAGAAATATAAATAAATTAATGTAAAAAATAAATTAAATAAAAAATATTGATAGAATTATATTTCGTTATAATCACTATCATATATGTTAAAATTTTTACTTTTCACTTATTTATATTATTTTAAAAATTATTAATTAAATATTATCTGAATTTTAATTTATAAAAAATATTTCAAGGACAATCATTAGAAAAATTATTATTAATTTTATTACAATAAATATATACTACTTCTATTTTTTAATTATGTGATACTCACTCTAATTTATATTTAATTATTTATAATTTCTATTTACAAATTCAAATTTTACATCAATTAAATTCATCATATTATTCCATTATAAATTTAGTATCCAAAAAATTATAAATTTGGTAATTATTGATTTTTTTCCGAATTATTAAGGTAAAAATCCCTCAGTCGAAAAGGCCAAACTTAGCCTGTCAAAAGTCAATTATCTCCATTTCACAACCCAATCAGTTTTTTCGACCGTTACCAAAAGAAGTAATAAAATAATCCTCAACGGTTATGATTGCTTGTATATTAATAAAATATTACAACGTGTACGTCCATGATTAATTTACAACTGTACCTAACTGGTCACCTACTCCCATTGACCATTTTCAGCCAGAACTGTATCTCTGTCTTAGTTCGCCACACTCATTTGATTTCATTTCCTGTCGTATATGATACATAAAACTAATCTTCAGCCTTCATTTATAATCTGCCAAAATCCAACGGTTCACAGTTAATAAAGACACAACAAAAGTTATACACAAATACACACAATTCACAATCACTCCACTATAAATATCCTCCGCTGCTTCACAGGCTTTACACTAAACAAGAACTCTCTCTTTTCCTCTCTTTCTCTCTAGAAATGGCTTACACAAAGATTGTTTTGATGGCTCTAATGACATTGCTGGTAGGGTCTACCACCATGGCACAGTCTCCTGCACCTTCGCCTGTAACTCGACGACCAGCCGCAGCTCCTACTCCTACTCCTGTTGATGTTAAACCACCAGCATCTTCACAGTCTCCACAGCAGGCAGCTGCACCTTCTCCAACTACTGTGGATTCTCCACCGTCGCCTCCTCCATCATCATCATCTTCACCAGCTCCAGTCCCTCCTTCAACGATCTCCACCACGCCATCTGAAGCTCCTGGACAATCAGAAAACGGCGCCGTTTTCTGTAGATTCTCAATGATTGGATTTGTAACCGTTGGGTTAATCACTGCCGTTTTTGTTATTTAGAATGCTATAGGCTCACCCCTTTTTTTTAACCGTTAGGGTGGATTTATTTGGATTTCCATTTGTTTATTTATTATTCATGTATTCACCAATATTACATTTTTAAAGCTATATTATTACAATTTAATTTCTTTTTTCTAATGATAGAAGTTGCTTTGAATCATATATAGTAATATTATTTATAATTTTTTTTTATCATTTAATTAAGAGGGTGTTTGGATAAAAAGCTAAACGTTATAAACTGTATTTTAGGAGAAAGTTAAGGAGTTTTGTGGTTTTTAAAATGTTTGGATAAAAAAAAAAAATTAGATTATTTTTAGTATTTAACGCAAATTTTAAAAATTGGGAGATAAACTTTATAATTAACGCTCGTTTTTAACAAAATTGATTAGTTTAACAAAATTCTAATTTTTATTCAAACACCCTCTAATTAAAAAAAGATAAGAATAAATGCAATTATATTAATATTATTTTTTTTTAATAAAGCAAGTAAAAATATTCATCAAGTTAAAAGAAAATAAAACAAGGGCGAAATATTAGTCTAACTATTTATTCACAACAATTATATTAATTCTAGTTCAGTAAAACAAATAAAATAACAGCTGACAGTTGTTGGAAATCTAAATATATAGTTGTTGATTTATAAATTTTTTTTTTTTATCCCATTGATAGCACATTTAAAATTAGGATATGTTACTCTTATAAAAAATATTATTAATAAAAATATAAAGCTAATTACTATTTTTATCTGTAAAATGATCTAATATATTAAATTTTTTTTAATATTTTAAAAATATATTTTCAAATGAATTTTTACATAATAATAAATAATAATTATAATATTATAAATAATATTTATAAAAAATTAATATATTTATATTTAAAAGAAAAATATATAATTATATAATAAAATAATTAGTTATAATTTTTTTTATATTTTATATCACATATTAAAAAAATAATTAAGAAAAAAAAATATATTATATATTAAAAATAAATTTTATCTTTAATTATTATTTTACATTTTAACAATAAAACTTTATCGTATAGTTATATTTCTCCGCTATTTGTAATAACTAATTAATCGAACATGTTTAATAATAAATTTTATAATTTATAAATAAATATAAAAAGTAATATTATATATAAAATATTTAATTTATTTTCTAATAAAATATCTAAAATTTAAACAAGTAAGACTATATTAAATTTTTATTTATATATACATATTTGCAGACAGAGTCAGCGTTGATGCAATATTTCTTTTTAATTATTTAATTTTCGATGTACTAACAAAATTTAGGTTATAATTATGGTTATCCTTATGCAAAATAATTAGTTTATTTTTTTTTTTTGTTCTTAACTAATTATGACAAATAAATAAATTTTCCAATGTTCAAGCATTTAATTTAGTAATATAGTCACTTTATAATTAAAATAATGAATGGTTCATTTTATTTTCCAATTTTCTGTTACATTTCTTAATTTTGTAATTCCCTCTTTTTAAATGGAAAATTAAAAAGTGAAAAACATGTTGATTTACCATATTTTTAATTTTTCATCTCTTAATTTTTTTTATAAAATATTTTATTAAGTATAAATTATTATATTTTAAATAACAAATATTCAAATATGATCACATAAATAATTTCATAATTTAACCATTTAAATACATTTAAAAATATAATAAAAAATTATATCTTTGAATTAAAAATAAAATGTGATAGAAAGCATAAACTTATATTTGATGTAGCTTATCATAAAAAAAATCAATTTAATATCTTAATTTTGAAAATTACACACAAATATATATATATATATATATAATGAAAAAAAAAAGTTGGGGGTCGAACTCAAGAGTAAAATGATTGTAAAATTTAAACACCACTAATTGTTCTAGCATTAAACGTTGAACTAAATCTCTTATCATTCATTTTATGTATATAGAAAATAAATTATATTTGAAAAAAAAAAGAAAAAAAAAAGTTATTGCAGGAATTGAGTAGGAATATGGATGGAAAACCCTTGTTTTCCATTTTTACTAGCAAAAGCAATTATAGAAAACTATTCAAACTTGTTTTCTAAATGATAGTGTAAATTAAGAAAATTAGAAAATTCTTTTTTAATTTTTCCAATTAGAAAATTTTAACAAGTAATTATCAAACTCTATTTTTCAATTTTCTTATAACTATTTTCTAGAAAAATAACTAATATTTCCTATGACTAAACAAGGTCTACAAATTTTAATTTTTAAATTTATTAAAAATACAATTCCTTAAATATTTTAAAATTTTAATAAAAATTATCTATTGATCTGTATTAATTTATTTGATGTTAATACATTTAACAAGGTTTAAGGAGAAAGTATCTCGTGATCTGAGTGAGTTTGCTTTATCTCATTTAAGAAATAATTTTATTAATTTATAAAAAAATATCATATCATTTATTTAAATTCAACTTTTTATATAATTTTTTTTTCAGTCCACTTAAAGTTAACTTAAAAAAAAAAATTATCCATCAAATCAAAATTAATTTTCTGATTTTGTTAATGAAAAAATCTTTATAAAAATTTAAAGTTATATAACATTTAATAAAAATAAATTAAGACCACAACCATTTTCTTATTAAGCTAATATTATAGATGAGTTGTTGATTTACTCCAATATTATTATTCATTTAATTAAGACCAAATTAAAAAATTGAAAAATTATAGCTTGACTTAAGCCACTTTCTTTTCAAGCTTCTTGTTATGAGTGTTATTAATTCAGTACCGCGTAGAGGGTCCAATTCCATTATTGATTTTTTTCTTGTAATGCCTTTAATTACTTTAGTGACTATTTTTTTTCTTCTTTTTATAGTCAAGATGTGCGTTCCTTGTGGTGCAAGACCATGTTTCAGTTTGTTCTTTACAATTGATTATTGTTGTGTGAATATCATGTCAAATCCCATTTCCAACAAATGGTCACTACTCATGACTTACACATGTAATTAAATTATCGAAAATAATTAAATTATATTACGATTATGAATTTAATTAATTAAATTTAAATTAAAAAAATTCTTTAATATTTATGAAATTGCAATTTTTCATTGTACTTTAGTTCCAATATTTGGATCTAATAATGCACAATTGTAATAGTTTAAAGAAAAATGCCTAATTTTGAAACAAGCAATTTTTTAGTGATTTATTCTGTAACTTACAAATCTTTTATACTTTCTAGATTTCTATTTACATTTTTCTTTCTTTATTAATGTTAGTTAGATCATGAGTTGTTGGCAGCCACGTAGGTCAGGGTGGCTCAAATGAGTTTTGGTCAATCCAGCAAAAAGAAATCCAATTAATTTGTAAAAAAAATTTCATATGATACTCTCAAATATAGTTTTTTATACATATAAATACTTTTCGCCTATTTAAATTATTTTTTATATGAAAAAATTTATAAATTTATTTAAAATTAATTTTCTAACTTCATATCTTATCATTGAGTTAGTTTAATAATAATTAATTTATATAAAAAAATTTTACCTAACCTATTTAAATTCAATTTTTTATGTATAAAATTATTTTCAGCCTATCAAAATTTAATTTTTTATATAAAAAAATTTTCTGAGTCCATCTAAAATTAATTTTTCGACTTTATTTCCAGTAATTAATTTAATTTAGAATTAATTATTATGAAATATCTGTATTTTAATAAATTATATTAAAAAATCATTATATTTTTAAAATTATATTATAAAATTCATATATTTTAATTGTCCTTAAATTATGAGATTTTTCAGTCTATTTTTAGATCTTTTCTATTAATCAAATTCTCAAAAATTAAATCATCATTAAAATATTTATTATAATATCTAAAATATTATTCCCTCTTCTTACTGCAATCGATTCAAAATCACAAATATCCGTGAAATTCATTACACTATTCAATCTGCATAGTGACAATGCGAGGAAGATCGAAATTAATCCCATGAATTCAAGGAAAATTCTTAACATAATTGAGGACCCACAAGTTATTGCAATATAGAATGTAGAATGCAGATCATACAAAACATAGAAGAAGCCATTAAATAAGAATTGAGCAAACCCCAAAATACTAGCTCAATGATACTAAATTCGTTTCAAAGATTATAAGTTTGAATCTCAATTAGAACCTAATTAATCTACAAAACCCCAAAACAACAAAAACCCACGAAGAAATTAAACCTTAAAAAGCCTCAAGATTGATTAATACACAAAGAAACTCAAAACCCATACGAAATTTTCTAAAAGAAAAAAGAATGGGAACAGAAAAAATCCAGATGAGAACTAATAAGGAAGAAGATTAATCAACCAACCCCCTTTTAATGGACTGTTACTCGGTTTCTGATCCTGATAAAGCTACAAAATTGAATTGGCATTACAATGTAATTTCTGGCATTTAGATTTGCCATGAGATTGAGAGTTTTAATGTGGGAATAGAGCAAATCTGATCTAGAATTTGGGGGCGATCAATGAGGGATTCGCGAGGACAAATTGTCGGGTTTGACAAATTCCACCACCAACGGCGATCCCTTCAACAGTATCGTGGCCATCGAGCTTGACACCTTCAAGGAAGATTTCAAATCGCTTGGCATCCAGATCGCTCCTCTGGGAACCAAAGTTTACATGGTCTAGGTCTATTATGATGGCATCAATAAGACACTGGAGGTTTACATGGCAGAGCAAGAGATGCCCAAACCCACCACACTTGTGCTAACTGCAGATTTCGATCTCAAAGACCTTGTCAATCAGAACTCTTACCTTGGCTGCGCAGCTTCAATAGTAACCACCATCCAGCTGAATTGCGTGCTGCTGGAAATTGACAGTAATTAAAATATATAGATTTTAAAATAATTAATTCTTTAATTTAATAACAAATAAAAAGACAGATATTGTGGAGTGGATTTAAGGTCATAAATTTTATGAATAATAATTTCGATTCCCTCTTCAACACATCAATTATAATTTTAAATTATTAATAATTAGATTTTGAATTGTTATTTTGTATTATAACAATAATAATTATTATCCGTAACAATAACTAAATAACAATAAGGAAACATCCACTACTACTTAAACAGACCAAAAGTAGATGATACGGTAGGAACAGAGACAGACACGAAACGATTTAAAAAAGAATTATTATTAATATTATCCGATAAAGACAAGCATCCACTACTACTCTACATCACCGAAAGGGCAGCGAAGAGACCTACTGCTACACTTCCAACGATAGCAAATGTATTAGAAACGGCACCGTTTTCAGTCGGTGAAGGAGCTTCAGATGGCTGGGAGGAAATTGAGGGAGGAGGAGGAGTGGTCGCTGGAGAAGGAGAAGCCTCCGGAGTAGTAGGAGGAGGTGGAGACTGGACCTCTGATGGAGATGGCTCTGCAGCAGGGGGCGGAGGAGGAGGAGGAGGACTACTCGTTTCAGGAGCTGGAGCAGAGACCGGTGGAGTACTAGGTGTCTGAGATTTAGGAGCAGCGGCTGGTTCTGGAGTTCCAACATATGGCGGTATCTCCACCGGCGAAGGCGTCGGCGAATAAGTAGGAGACTGTGCTAATGCAGAGGTAAATAATAATGCTATTAGCATCGAAACGACACCGTTTGTATGAGCCATTGTAAAGACTAAAGAGGTGGAGACACGGAGTTATGCGAAAATTAGAGACTTGGGAACACACGATGAATGGCTTGACAATAGAAGAGAAAAAGGGAAGGGGGTATTTATAAGCTGTGTCCATTTGAATATTTCGTAGTCAATAAGTTGTTTATGCACCGTCGGATTGGCTAGAACTTGTTGAACACGACTTTCATCTAATGATGAAGATTTTATTTTATCGTACCTTATTCAAGTGGTGTTTGGATCTACTTAAAATAAGTATGAAACGTAATTTTAAAATTTAAAAAATACTAAATTTTTTTTTGAATATTTGATAGATTAATTCAAAACGTCGTTTTGAAATTAAAAAAAAAAAATTAAATTAAATATATCAATTCCTTTTCTTTTTAAAATGATATTTTTAAAACTCTATTTTTTAAAATAGGTTTTTCTTTCAAACACTCGCTTATTATGATTATTGTACAACTTGTACACATGTACAGTTTGTGAGTGTGTGAGACCAAGCTGGCTTTCGATTTTGTGGGTAAGCATAATGGTATTAGTTGTGTGGTGTTTTTTTTTTTTTTTAGCATTGCGGAGGAGAATCAACTTGTGACTATGTTTATATGTGTTGTTTATATTATTCGTGTACTTAAAACATACATGATATTTTTTTAAAGAAAAAACATACATTGAGATTTAGCAATATTTCTTATATATTTTTTTCATTGTCATTTAAATGACACTACAAATAAATAGTAAATTATTGATAGTATTATTAACAAATAACGTAATATCTCTAAATAATGATTGTTTAACAACGGAATAGTAATTTCATATATTTTTATTGATTGAATTTCTATTAATAATTACCAATAAAAATAAGAAGATCGATAAGTTTAATATAAGAATTTATCGATCTTTTTGACATATTATTATTTAAATTTTTTTTTTCGATTGAAAAATTCAATCGATATGTTTAGTGTAAAAAGTTAACACTTACATTTTAAATGTTAATGAATTATCTTTAAATATTTATATACGTGTTCCTCTATTTTAATTCAATTTATCACCACTTGCATTTGTTCAAATTTTCGTTATTTGCTGACTTTATATTAAAGACACCAAATATATCTACAAACAATTAATTGCACAAAATAACTCATAATAAATTGATAAAGTAGTGAAAGATATTGAGTTTAGAATCTGACTTTTATTAAAAAAAAAAATTTAAAAATATAATTTATTATCCCAAGATGATTTTTAAAATATTAAAAATAAAGACTTGAAAATTGGAAGAACATAAAGAAAAACAAATGATTGGTGTTGAATTATTAGAGTTCTAATTCGAAATTATGTCCTCTTATGTGTTTGCTTTCCAATCTTTGTACTTTAAATGGGAAATTTTATTGATTTTTGCTGTAAATTTGAGAGAAGTAATGGTATTAATTAGTTAATTTAGCATGTTTATGATTTTATACAAATTTTATTGATACAAATTTAATCGTAAAAATTTGAGAGAAATAATAAATGTTAAGAATTTTGCTTTTAAATTTATAAAATTTAAATTTATATAACATTAAGTAAAAATAAATAAATTTCAATTTAGTATTCATTTAACTAAGACCAAACCCAATATGTACCAAAATAAGAAATTAAAAAAATTGTAGCTTGACTTAAGCCATTTTCTTTCCAATCTTCTTGTTATGAGTGTTATTAATTAAGATATCGTTTGATTTAATTATTTAAGTTATTAACTGTTACTTATAACTGTTAGCTAGTAACTCATAGTTGATAGTTGGTGATTGTTACTTAACAACTAATTATTTTAAGTGTTTAGTAAAATTATTATTAGTTGTTAACTGTTAATATATTTAATGACCATAAAAAAATAAATATTAATATTTACTTTTTTATTTAAATATTATTTTTAAAAGATAATTTAATATTTTTTTACTTTAAAAAGTAATAACTTTTTTGAAAAAAATTTAAATTAGAACTTTTATAAAAAATTATTTTTTTATTATTTAATAAATACCTAACAACTAACTAATAGCTATTAATAATTAAACGATTATAATGCAGTTGTTAAAAATTAAAAAATTAACAATTATATCAAAAAATTTTATCAAATATCTACTGGTTGAATACAACATAGAGGTTCTAATTCCATTATTGATTTTTTTTCTTATAATGCTTTAATTACTTTAGTGACTTTTTCTTCTTCTTCTTTTTATGGTCAAGATGTGCGTTCCTTGCGGTGCAAGGCCATGTTTCAGATTATTCTTTACAATTGATTATTGTTGTGTGTATATCATGCCAATTCCATTTCCAGAAATGTTCACCACGCATAAAAATTCAAATCAATTCAATTCAATTAAACTTAATCTAAATTAATTAGAATCGATTATATAATTTTTTCTTTTTCATTTTAAACGCTCATAAATTATAAAATTGTAAGATTATGAGTATGAGTCAATTAGTTGGGAGTAGAATTTTCATATTCATCACCCACTTCTATTTTTCATAGGTTTGTCACATTCAAATGTATCTACTATAAATCTTCTATACTTCCTAGATTTCTAATTACATTCTCATTTCTTTATTAATGTTAGCTAGATGAGTTGTTGATTTAGTTCAATAATAAAAGCCACATACTGTGTGGATTTAAGGGCATAAATTATTAACATATAATTAGATTTTAAAATGTTATTTCTATTATAAATTTATCAAATATTTTTAACAAGCTGTTGGGGGAATCCAACCATTATGTTTGTGCTTTATCCATGGCAGTGAAACAAAATCATAATTTCCATGAAAATCAAACCCATTCAAGGGGGCAGTATAAATATATATCATTGTACTGCCTCAAGGTCAATGCTATCCACTTGCAAAATTTGCCTAGACAATTACAATTCACAAACGTGTTTAACTTTCAAGTTAATTTCTACGTTAATATTTAAAGTTGTATTATTTCGTTGCATATGTTACTCTAATTATTGTCGATTTTAAGTTATTAAATAAGGTCTTTTTTTTTTTTTTTAATTTAAAGGGTTAATTTAGTGCACGGTATAAAGCCCAGCTGAATTTTAAGTGAGAACGATTTATAATGAAAGATCTCGTATTTGAATCATCTCCATATCAAATTTTATTGAGTTAGTGTCAATTACGCTGCATAATTGATATTAATTTTATATTCAATGTGACGGAGAGAGAATTAGTATTACATAATTAAAATTAGTCTTATATATTTTCTCTAATGTGGAGTTAGCTACTCCTTTAAAATAGTGGTTCACTTTTCCCCTTCTTCTTTCTGTCTCCTGTGCACAGCTGCCCACTATCACCATTAATGGTGAAGGGAAATACAGGTAGAGGTCCTGAGATTTGCTCTCATTATGCAAAATTCATCATTTGAAATTTGAGAAAAAAATACAAAAGATTTTCTCTATAATTCGTGATTATTCCTGCAACAAAGAACAAACAATAGTTGGAGGTATTTATAATTTAATTTTCATTACTTTTGTTATATATAAAGCATGATAATTTAAAACTTAATTTCATTATTATTATACACACTTTATGTGTTTTTGCTCTTAAATTTGATATCCGAACATCTAAAAACCTATGTATTATTTGTTTTATAAGATTATATAACATAAAAAACGAACGTAACTCATATAATTAGAATCAGAGTTTTCTGCCAAAAAATTTTAATTCCGAGCTTTCTATTTTTGACATTATGATAATGATTTAATGGGTTAAAACTAATATAAATTCATGTAAGAATGATTTTAAGTTTAAGAACGTAAAAAATGGTGAAGAAATGGGATAGAAACAACTGGGTTTTGAATCTGATTATGTCTGAATTAGTTTCGGGTTTGGTTGACCCGATTGAAGGTAAGAGACGATCTAAACGATATTCAGTGATATCGTTTAGATCAAATGACATGTTGTTTAATGGCTTTGATGGTCCAACAATATTTTGATAATGTCGTTTGGATCATTGGATTTGGTTGATTGAAATGACGTAATTTCAGTTTTTTTTAATTATCGATTTGACCCTATATTTTATATTTCTTTTATGTTGACCCCGAAATTTTTAATTTATTAATTTGTGACCCCTAAAATTCATACAAGTTTTCTATTTAGCTCCTAAAAATTTCAGTTTAACCCCTAAAAAGTTATTATTTTTCAATTTAGTCCAAAATCTTAATTATTTTGTGTATTTTTTTTTTATTTTTGATTAATTATTTGCATGTTTTAATTTTAAGTTATGATTAAATATTTGTAATTATATGTGATAAATTATGCACAAAATAAATAAATGCCTAGTGATTTTTATGTATAATTTAATTAATTTAAGAATAGCCACAATATTTTAATTGCTTAAATTATATATAATTAAGGTCTCAAAAATCACATAAAGTATAAAGGACATTAGTTGTAATTAGTTAAATTAATATATTAAAATTTATCCCGCATAAATTTTTTATATTAATTTAATTAAATTAGGATGTTATGGTAGGTTATATTTCTTAGTTTATCCACAAGAAATTAGAGATAAAAATTTACTAGTATCATTATAAGGAGAAATGTGAATTGATTTATATTAAAACTTAGTCCACATGTAGTTTTGATATGTTAAATTAATTCACATTTTGGCATAATTTGCATTGGTAAATTATGCTTAGTTATATGTTGCTTAAGATTTTGTTAATAAGCATGCGTATTTTAATGTTATACAATCTTACAATCTACTTCTGATATGAAATTTGATATTCCCGAACTGAGGTGTGATAACTATAAATTCTAGAAGGAGATAATTCTTCTTCAATTAGGGTGGATGGATATAGATTATGTTATAAAGAAATATGAACCACCACCTATTACTGAAACCAGCCTTCCTAATGAGATTGATAAATATGAGAAATATGAGCAATCTAATAGTCTCTCAGTTGTGTTCATTAACACTAATATCTTAGCTGATATTTGTGGTTCAGTTGAGCAGCATGATAATGTTAAATCTCTTCTAAAAACTATTGATGAGCAATTTGAGTTTTCAAAAAATACTTTAGCAAGCACCATAATTATAAGGTTTTCATCCTAAAGACTCACTGTATTAAGAGGTGTGCAAGAGCGCAAGAGCACATCATGCAGATGAGGGATATTGCAGCTCAATTGAAATCCCTTGAGGTTGATATGTCAGAGTCCTTCTTGGTTTATTATATTTTGAACACTCTCCCATAATAATATGGACCCTTTAAGATTTTTTACAACACACATAAAGAAAAATGGTCAATCAATGAATTGACGACCATGTGTGTTCAAGAAGAGATTAGGTTACAAATGGAGATGGGAGGGAGTTCATATTTGACCATACAGAAAAATGAAAATAATTAAACTAAAAAAAACGGAAAGGCTAAAGTAGTCTCCCAAAATGGAATCAAGAAGGAATCCAAATGTTTTTTTTTTTTTTTGCAGAAAGAAGGGGCACATGAAGAAAGATTGCACCAAATTCCATCAGTGGCTTGAAAAGAAAAGCATGTTAACTTCATTTGTATGTTATGAATATAATATGGTTAATGTTAATCATACCACTTGGTGGATTGATTATGGTATTATGATCCACACTTTGAATTCCTTACAGGGTTTTCAAAACCACAGGAAGCCAATGGGAAGTGAATAGTACATCTGCTAAGGAAACAAGATGTTATCGCTTGTAGAAGCTATTGAAATATGCAGTTTAGTTCTCAGTAGTGAATATGTATTAAATTTGAAAAGGACATTTTATGTACCTAGTTTTTCTAAGAATTTAATATTTATTTCAAGACTTTTATCTTTGGAATATTCCTTTAATTTTTGGGACTCAAACATTAGTTTATTGTTTAATTATAAAATTATTGGATTTGGTAATTTGTCTGACGGTATTTTCCAAATTAATTTATATGAAAATATTTACTATAATGTGATGTATGCTGGCATAAAATGTTATGTTATGAATGATGAATCCTCTATATTGTGGTATCGAAGATTATGTCATATATCCATTAATAGAATCAAACGATTAATAAGTGATGGAGTACTTACTATTCTTGATTTTACTGATTATGATACTCGTGTGGATTGCATAAGGGGAAAGCAAACCAACAAGTCAAAAAAAAGAGCCAAGATGAGTTTATAAATATTAGATATCATACATACAAATACTTGTTGTCTATATATGGACACCTATAGTCAGAAATGTTTTATCACTTTTATTGATGATTATTCACGACATATGTATCTCTACATACTTCATAATAAGTTTGAGGCATTAGATGCTTTTAAGGCATTTAAATTAGAAGTAGAGAAACAATGTGATAAATAAATTAAGATCGTGAGATCATATAGAGGTGGTGAATTTTATGGTAGATACACTGGAGATGGACAAGCACTTGATCCATTTGCAAAGTTTCTTTAAGATTATAGGATAGTTACCCAATACACTATGTCTGGTTCTCCAGACCAAAATGGTGTAGCAGAGAGAAGAAATCAGACTTTATTAGATATGGTGTGGAGTATACTTAATAACTCTAAGCTACCTAAGTTCTTATGGATTGAAATACTAAAGATGGTTGTGTATATATTAAATCGAGTTCTAACTAAGGTTGTCTCAAAGACACCATTCAAGTTATTTAAAGGTTGAAAATCGAGTTTTAGACATGTACTCGTTTGGGGATGTCTGTCTGAAGTAAAAATTTACAACGCATAAGAAAAAAAGTTGGACTCAAGGACCATTAGTGAGTATTTCGTTGTATATGTTGAACGGGCTAAGGGATATAAATTTTATTATCCATCTCATACTACTGGGTTTGTAAAATCAAGAAATGTTAAATTTCTTGAAAATAACTTAATCAGTGGGAGCCATCAATACAAAAATCTTATTTCTAAGAAAGATCATTCAGAAAATCAACCTTTTACTTCAAGTTTAAGAGTGGTTGTTATTAACAATACTCCTTTAGTTCAATCGAATATTGTGCAACTAATCATAGAAGATCTACAACCCACTGATTTAGATCCAGTAGATCAAGTTGTTGTTAAGGAACAACAAGTTCCTCATGAAGATAATGACACAATATTAAGAAGATCTACTATAATAAGAAAGTCAACAATACATAGTAATTATATTGTCTATCTATAAGAATTTAACTATAATATTGGAGTAAGAAATGTTGCTGAAACGTTTTCACAAGCCTTGAATTGTAAAAAATCCGACTTATGGTATGATGCTATGAAAGATGAGATGAGTTCTATAGCATCTAATGGTGTCTGAGATCTGGTTGAGTTGCCTATTAGTGTAAAAATCATTAAATATAAATGGGTCTTTAAAACAAAGAAAGATTCATTAGGTATTATTGAAAGATACAAGACTAGACTTGTTATCAAAGGATTCACTCAAAAGGAAGGAATTGATTACAATGAGACATTTTCTCCTGTATCTAAAAAAGATTATCTTCGTATCATTCTAGCATTAGTTGCACATTTTAATATAGAGTTGCAACAAATGGATGTGAAAACAACCTTTCTCATTTGAAATCTAGAGTAAGAGGTTTATATGAAATAACCAAAATGATTTTCCTCTAGCAATAGTGAGCATTTGATTTGCAAGCTCAATAAATCTATATATTGATTGAAACAAGCTTTCTGTCAATAGTATCTTAAGTTTCATGATGTTATTATTTCATTTGGTATTGAGGAGAACATTATGGATCAATGTATATACCGGAAGGTCAGTGAGAGCAAGATTTATTTTCTTGTTCTATACTTAGATGATATTTTGCTTATAACCAATAATAAATGATTACTATATGAGGTGAAACAATTCCTCTCTAAAAATTTTGATATGAAGAATATGGGTGATGCCTCTTATGTCACTGGCATCAAAATTCAGAGTGATAGATTTTGAGATATTCTCGATCTATCTCAAGGGACCTATATCAATAAGGTTTTAGAGAGATTTCGAATGAAGATTGTTCACCAAGTGTAGCTCTCATTGTGAAAGATGACAGGTTTAATTTGGACCAATGTCCGAAAAATGATTTTGAGCAGGAACAAATGAAAAACATTCCTTATACTTCAGTTGTTGGAAGCTTAATGTATATTCAGATTTGCATTAAACCTGACATTGCATTTGCATTTGGGATGTTAGGAAGATATCATAGTAATCCAGACTTAGATCATTGGAAGGATGTAAAGAAAATCATGAGATATCTTCAAGACACAAAGGACTACATGCTTATGTACAAAAAAACAAATATTTTTAAGGTAAATTGCTACTCTAATTCATACTATGCCGATTGCATTGACTCAAGAAAATCTACATGAAGATATATTTTCATGCTAACTGGCGGAGTTGTATCTTGGACAAGTGCAAAGCAGACTTTGACTGTTATTTCCACTATGGAGGCTGAGTTCGTATCTTGTTTCGAGGCAACTTCACATGGTGTATGGATGAAGAGTTTCATCACGGAGCTTAGAGTTATGGATTCAATTTCTAAGCTTTTAAGGTTATATTATGATAATTCAGCTACTATTTTTATGGCTAAGAATAATAAAAGTAGTAATTGAAGAATAATAAAAGTAGTAATTGAAGTAAACATAACGACATTAATTATCTAGCTATAAAGGAACGTGTTAAATATAAAATAGTGCCTATTTTTATGGCTAAGAATAATAAAAATAGTAATCGAAGTAAGTATAGCGACATTAAGTATCTAGCCATAAAGGAATGTGTTAAGTATAAAACAATATATATTGAACACATCAGCACTGATTTTATGATTGTTGATCCTTTGACTAAGGATATGCCACCACATAAATTCAAGAATCATATAGATAGAATGAGACTTGGTTCTTTAATGGAGTTTTTCGTTGTAAGAATGATATTATTTTAATGAAACTCTTGATACGATATTTTCTCATTGAGTTATGTATACATATTAATTTTATTTGTTTTGAAAAAAACATCTTTAAAGTTATGATTTAGAATAAACATATGGTTTATTCATCAAGTTATATGGAGAGATTATTGAGAAATATAAAACATAGTAATACATGGAAGTAAATACTTAATTTTAGGTATTATTGTCATAATTCATATGTTCTTATTTTTCAATATAGTTAGTAGGAGAATGTAAGTTTTTTTTTTTTTTTTTCTAATGTGAAGTTGGCCACTCCATTAAAATAGTGGTCCACTTTTTCCCTTATTCTCTCTGTTTTCTGGGTATAACTGTTCACTATTACCATTAACTGTGATGGACAGTTAATAATGAAAGAAAATACATATAGAAGTTCATAAGTTTGCTCTCATTATGTAAAAATATCATTTGAAATTTGAGAGAAAAACTAAGAAAATGTTATTTGTGATTCGTGATTATTTCTGTAACAAACAATAAGTAATGATTGAAGGTATTTATTATTTAATTTTCACAAATTTTATTATATATAAAATATAATAATTTAAAACTTAATTTCATTGTTATTATACGGTTTATGTGTTTTTGCTCTTACATTATACTCAATGTGGTGCAAGTGGAAATTAATGTTGTATAGCTTACATTAGTCTTATATTTAGTGGTACGAGGATATGGATTAAATCAAATAACAATAAGTTTTTTTTTTTTTTTTTTTTTTATCTTGTTGGATGATCAAATTATATGCATCGACTAATTTTTAGTGTTGAAATATCTAGTTGAATTATCATTTTGCATTTTATAATTATACATGTTGATAATATTAAAATTTATTATTTACTATTAGAAATTCATGAGTCACTCAAATTCAATATTCAATATGATAATGCTTGAATTAAGCTAATGATACTCGAGTAACTCAACTCAATGTTAAATATTTTATCGCTTAAATATAAATAATTTAATTCATTTTACGCTCCCAAATTTAAAAATAAATGGCCATTATTCATAACAATAACCAAATAACCAGAAGGAAACATCAACAAAATCCGACATTTTTTTGGCCTAATAAGAAGCAGAAAAGAGACGAAACAATTTAAACATAATAATAATAATAATTATTATCCGATAAAGGCAAGCATTCAGCACTTCTACATAACCAAAACGACAGCGACAAGACCAACAGCGACGCTTGCGACAAGAGCAAATCTGCAAGAAACGGCACCGTTTGGCGATGGATGCGGGGAGGAGTTTGTTGAGTTAGCAGGAGGTGGCGAAGGAAGCGGGGACTTTGCTGAGTGACGAGGAGGAGCTGGCACCGGAGTACTAGGAGGAGGCGGTGGATACTCGTCCCCTGATGGCGTCTCCGGCGGCGAAGGAGTAGGATCCTGTGCTAATGCTGAGATGAATAATAATGCTATTATCATCAAAACGACACCGCTTGGATGAGCCATCGTAAAAACTAAAGAGGTCAATAGGCGGAGTTATGGGAAAATTAGAGACTTTTAGAAGGCACAGTGGATGACTTGACAATGGAAGAGAAAGAGGGAAGGGGTATTTATAAAGTGGGTCCGTTTAAATATTACGTAACCAATAAGTTGTTTATGCACTGTTGGATTGGCTAGAACTTGTTTAACACGACTTTAATCTAAAGGTCGAGATTTTATTAATTAATTATTTTACCATACCTTATTTACTATTAATATTTATTTATTTATTTGATTGTAAAATAATATTATTAATTATTTTTTATACATCATACTAAATATATTAATCTGATTTAATTTAAAATAAATTATTTATATTTAGACTAATGGATTTATAAATATGAAGTGATTATTCATAACTTGACTAATGAATTTATAAATAAAGATTTTTCTTTATTTATGATTTAATGTTAAGAATTGAAATTTGATAAATGAAAATGAAAGAAAATTTTTGCACCAATTATATTAATCTTATAATTTATTGTTATTTATATATTTAATTTATTATATAGTTTCTTTATTTAATTTAATATGCGATGTGATGTGATGCTACGATTAGTGGATAACTAGTCACTAGTCAGTGAAATGCATGGTTTGTGAGCGAATTGATATCATTTAAATTTATAAATTTTATTAATTAAAAAATATATTAATTAATTAAATATTAATTTAATATTTTAATTCAAGTCAGGATTTTATAAAATTATTATATAATAAAAATTATTAGTTTATTAATTATTAATTTATAGAGATTTTATTATATTAATTTAATAAAATGAAAATATATCAAATAAAAAAAAATATTAATATTTTTCGACTGATAAAAAAATAAAAAATTATATTAATTAAAATATCTAATCATTTATTAATTGATTATAAAATAAAATTTCTTTCCTGCTGCAAATATATTTATTACTATATTATATATTTATGTGTGTATAACTATATAGTATTTTTTTAATATTATAAAAAAAATTCAACCTGAATCTATTATTTATGCAGGAGTACATAGTTATGTGGTGTTGATACTCAATAATAATAGTAAAATATATTATTAAACATACATGACATTATAATTCCTCAAAAAAAAAAAAAAAAAAAACATACATGCATGACATTTAAAAGAAAAACATACATTGAGATTTAGCAATATTTCTTATTTTTTTTTTAAAATTTCTTTTTAATTTAAATAATAAAAAAGATAAATTAGAGTTTAAAAAGTTATTTTATATAAAATTTCAAAATTAAATTATTATTTAAATTAAAATTTAAAGAAAGTAATGTTGAAATATTATTTTTCTTAATTGAATTAATATGTGATGTGAGATAGGGATGATATCGATTTGGTTTGATCGGTTTGAAAGATTATTATCAAATCAAATTAATTTTTTTTATTTGAAATTTTTTGAAATTAAATCAAATCATTATTATAGTCAAACCATCAGTTTGAATTTAATTTGGTCATTTTCAGTTTATTATTTTTAAATTAAAAATATTTTTTATAAATCATTATTATTTTATTATAATTTAAAAAAAATCAATAAAGTATCGGCGATAAAAATTTTAAAAAATAATTTAATATATAATATAAAATTTATTTATTTCATTAATTAATACTCTCAAAACTTATATTTTTCTCAATAATTAAAATTTATTTATTTATTTTTAATTAATTTTCATAAATATTTTTTAAAAAAATTTAAATTAATATTAGATAAAAAAAATATATGATTGTATATAAAATAAAATAAAATAAAATAAATTAATATATATATATATATATATATATATATATTTGATTTAAAATTGAAAAAAAAATTTAAATTATAAAATAATTCGCTTTCAATTTTTTATATTCTTAAATGAAATTAAATTAAATAATTTATAAAATTATTAATTTTAATTTGATTTATCGATTTAGTTGGGAGAAAACTAGGGGTTGAGGAAGGATGCTGTATATTTTTACACAGCAGCTTTTCATGTGTTTCATTTTACTTATTTAAAAATTTTAATAAAATTTTAAAAAAATTATATTTTGATACTTTTTAATATAATGAATTTATTGATATATTTTTTATACTAAACAAAAATCATTTAGATAAGAAAACGTGCATTAAAAATTTTATATTATATTTAACGGTATAAATTTAAAGTATTTCTAATATATTTTTTTCTGTCCAAATAATTTTTATTTAGCATAAAAAATACATTAATAGATTTATTATATTAAATACTATCAAAATATAATTTTTTAAAAATTTTATAAAATTTTTTAAATAAATAAAATGAGACACATTACACATCCGTGCCTAAACCTGTAAACTAGTAAGTGAAATACACGTTTTGTGAGTGCAAGTTCAAACTGGATTTGGAATTTGTGGTTGAGTGTAATGTTATTATTGTGTGGTATTTTCTTTAGCGTCAAAGAGGGAACTTCAATCAAACTCTATTGTTCATGTTGTACATATATTTGTGTGGCGTTGATATTTAAAAATAATAATATATATGTACATATTTATTATGTGTTCAAACATCCGTTAGAGAAAAATTTCAGGTCAATATCAATCATGAAACGTAAATAAAAATTAAACACCTTAAAAATAAAAAAAAAATAGTAATATATATTATCAATACATACATGACATTGTTTAAAAGAAAATATTTAAATTTAATTTTTTATATAGAATATATTTTTTCAACTCACTCAAATTTATCTTTTTATATAAAAAAAAATTTATCAACTTATCCAAATTTAATTTTTATATATAATTTTTTTTAATTCATTAAGAATTAAAATTTTGAATTCTTCCCAGCGTGTACGTGGAGACAATAGATTGTCGTATCCGGCATATCAGTGAACAAAACCGTAGTCATAACCGTTGACAAATGGAAATTGTAGAGTGGACGAATTTCGTCGAAAACCTGTAATTTGGAAACCCGGGTGATACGATACGTTTTGGACTCACTATTTTTCTGTTTTCTTGTTAGTCAACAAATTCCCAAGTGCAATTCCATTTCTCTCCTCCTATTTATGTTCTCAATAATGACATATAAAAAAAATTATGAAGTTTATTTATTTTTAAATATATAATTATATTTTTCCTCAAAAAAAATATATATATATATATAACTTTTAATTTTTTTAGAAAAATATAATTAATTATATAAAAAATGGTTATGTAAATTATAAAAAATATTAATATTAATTTTTAATTTTTAATTTATTTATTATTATCGTATTAATTATGTGTATATATAAAATAATATTCTTCCTAAATTCAAATTAAAAATTAAAAATTTCTTTAAATAAAATTTTAGATATTCAAGTAATGCTTTAAAATTAAAAAAGTCTAAAATCTTATACATTAAAACATAACTTAGTGATAAAGTGTATATTATTTTTAGATAATAAACCAATAAACCCACGATCCGTTTCTCTCTCACAAAAACTAAAAACAAAAAGTCTAAAACCTATCAATTTAGCATAATAATTTTAAGCATATTGTAAATTTAAGTAAAAGTTAATTATATTGATATCCTTATATTTTTTAATATTATATTAATACATCTTTTTATTTTTAAAATTATATTAAAATATTTTTACATTTTAATTTCGTTAAAATTTAAAATTATTGTATTAAAAATCTGTTAAATCAATATAAAAAAATCAATAATATACTTTATTTAAATTTAAATTTTTATTTATTTGCCACATTATATAAACTCATTCTCTAATCACCGTAACCACCACCACCAAAATAACCAGTGACACTAAATAAACACTTGATGTAATGATGTAAACAACAAGAGTAGGAGTAAGAGCACACGAGAAAAATAAAAATGACGAATAAAAAAAAAATATTTATCAGCATAACTACAAAGAATGAGCCGCTCTAATTTGCTCTTGTGAATACGTCGAATTATCCACCGTAAAATTTTCCAACAGATTACCCCCTAAATAATTGATTTAAATTAACACCACTTATCGGAGCTGCCACCGTTGCTACACTCGCTGTAGCTGATGCGCTACTTTGAACATCAACCACTGTTCCATTAGAAGGCATCCCCTTTTTATTAACTTCCACAGTCGAAGCTCTGCTTACTGTTCCATAAGACTTAGGCTTCCATGTCGCCTTTTGACCTTGCAAGTTTCGGTTAATACCAACATGACTTTGCCCACTGGTTTCCGCTATACTCAAACCACCAATTCTACCAGTAACCGCCGCCACTGATGCACTCCGACTAAAAGCAGAAGGTTCGTCAGAAGCATATGGCTTCGGTTCCCACCATTGTTGCTCTCTATGACCGCCCGTTCATTCGTTTCGCCAATTCAATAAAATTAGTAATGAAATTAATAAACTATAATCACTCCCTCCCATCACTCTTCACTCCAAGCCTTCAATTCCTTTTCTCCAAACCATTTTCAAATACCATTTTCCCAAATCAATTTCATACCATTTTCAAAATTTTCCTTTGTTTCTATTTAAACTAGGTTTCCCGTACTGGGTTTTGCGGTGAATTATCTATCAATAATATGGGTAAACGGGCTAATCTATACTGTAGATCTCACCCTTGAGTTCTTCATATCTGCTGTAGTAGGGACTTTCAAATCCATTCATGATTTTTCTAAACCTTTGATGAATACGATGAAAGCAGCTGGGTGGGACCTTGATGCCGCTGCTCACTCCATTGAACCTATGCAAAGAGAGCTCACAAGAAGTATGCATTTGAATCTCATATATGTCAAAGAATGTTCCGTGGGTTTCAGCAGGAAAGCTTTGCAATGAAATCAGACAATGCGGCGGTCTCCAAAGAGAATTTCTTTCAACAAAGGAGATGGATCCGTTGGACGTGCTAGATCAGAACCAGATTCCATTTTTGGTAAATTTTACAGGAGCAAATACCTGATGGTGATTCACCCAAAGATGGAATGTTCATTCTTTGGAAATTTGGATGAGCGTAATTATGTGATGGGAGGTGGACATCCAAGAATTCCATTTTACCAAGCTTTCTTAAAGTTGGCCTAGTCGATTTGGCTTCTGCACAGGCTGGCATATTCATTTGATCCTAATATTAAAAATTGGAGAAATTTCATATTTTTAAAATTAATGAGCGAAGAACAAGGGGGAGAGAGAGAGAGAATTGATGCACATGTTAGTGTCCTAAGGCGTATTTTTTGGATTAAAATAAATATTTTAAGTAAATTTTAATTTTTTTTATTTGATTAATAAAAAAAATTAGGTAAATAAATATTGTATAACGATGACAAAATATAAAAGTGTTTTAATATAATTTTAAAAATAAAAGATACGTATTAATATAATATAGGAATATATAAAAATATTAATGTAATTAACTCTTTATATAAATAATAATGCCATTTATGAAATTTGATCAAATTAGCAGTCATTTATTTTTTGAGATGCTAACTAAATAGTCCATCAATTTTATTTTTGTTAAATAAATTAGTCATTCAATTTATTTTTAAAAATTTCTGTTAAAATAAATAAAAAATTAATAAAAATATTATAATACCCAAAATATCCTTTATCATCTATCTTCACTCTCGTACCCATCTCTTTACAAAACAAAAAAGTAAAATAGAAGTACTATGCTTTCATCAGGGAATTTTAGAAGATCTTTGCCATTCTCGAGGATTAGAACCCATGTCTTACTGCTAGCCATAGCTAATATTTTCTCATCCGCATATCAAAAAAATAAAAAATAATATGAGATGAGAAAGACTGGGAGAGAGGAGAGAGGAAATGCCAAAGAAGAAATGGGCTTTTTGGATGCTTTGAGTTCCATTATCTGCTCTCCAGATACTGAGTTCATCTTAGATGCCATTCCATTAGTTCCAATGCTGTGCAGACTACAGCTTTTGTTTGCAAAAGCAAGACCCATGAATCCACTACACGAAAGAGAAATTTTATTAGTTACTATGAGAAAGATAATATTAATTCGTATATAGAGTTATTTATCCATTTATAATTGAATATTTGACAACTTAATTGTTAAATATTTATTTATTTATATAAAAAAATTATTTTTCCACTCATTGTTTGGCTCTGAGCCATATATCAAAACACTTATAAACACGATGTGCTATAATATTTTTAAGTGATTAAATAATTTTGAATCATCTTAACGCACAATGTAAACAATGAAACAGTGTATGAAATTTCTTACAAAATTAAAAATTATATACCCTGTATGGCATCCAACTAGATTTCCAATTTGTGTCACCACTGAAAGCATCAATAGCCAAGATGTCTCCATCACTTGAGCCAAGAGCAATTAAGAAATTTCATTTCCCCTTTTTTTTTTTTCCAATTTTCTTTTGTCTTTTAAATCTAATTAAAGTTCCCATTTCCAGTTTCATTTTTCCCTTTTGTATTCAAATTTCTTTTCCTTATTTTTTTTTTCATTTTTGATTTCTGTTTTTTTCATGTTTGTTTCTTATTGGGTTTATAGAAAATAGAAAAAAAAAATGATTGAGATGAAAATTTTAATTATAAATGATGAGTATTTTAGTTTTTATATAGATTTTTACCGGTAAAAGTGTCGGAATTTTTTTTTTCACTACAGAATTAGTATAAAGGTTAAAATTCTGATTTTTTTTTTTTTTGAAATTGTATTCTGATTGAAGTTCCCAAATTCTAACCCCTTAAATACAATTCTTCCATTTCAAGTTTATAGTTGGATTGAAAACAAAAATTAAAGTTCAATTTTCTTATGTTATTAACGTAAATAAAAAAAATTCATTCTATTTTAACCTTTTTATCATTTTTTAAAAGTAATAGAATATAATTCACTGATATTTACTTAAAATATTTCAATTAAACAATCAACCCACAAGTAAATAATATCCAGATATATTTGCAAAGTAAAATATTAATCATAAATTATCAAATATTATCTAAATATTTGCAAATTTAAATATAATTTTTTTTTTAACCTCAACCTTCTTAAATTTTTTTTTTTAAAACATTCATTAACATCAAACAATAAAACAAATATTTTTTCTTAATGACCATTAACCACCTTTGAACAAGGCATCATTGGATCTATTAGCTAATATATAAATTATAAAGGAATAAAGTATGAACTCAATTATTTACCAAAAAAAAAAAGTATGAACTCAATTAAGATAGCAATATAAACCACAATATATGGGTTTAAAAAACACTTGATGGGTAAAAAGTAACTTTCCACAAGTCCAATGAACATCTTAATGGACAATAGTAAAAGGCCTAACATAAATATACTTTGAACTAATTAACCAAAATTTTAAATTAGTTCAAAGTATGATTTTTTAATATAAATTCATCTCCTTAATTAAAAAATCACTGGAATATTAGTTTAATTGTATTTTCTTTTAATTTATCCTTTATCAATTATTTATTCTATAAGTTACAAAGGGGAATTATTTATTTACTTTATGGGTCAACATATATAATTCATTATTCTCTTTACATATTCCATTTCCACAACTCATGTTGAGTAAATTATTATTTTATTTTTAAAATTTAATATAATTAATGAAATGATATTTTTTTTTTCAAATTAATTGAATTGTCCCTTAATTTTAGTTATATCAAATTTATTAATTATTCCGTCATTTTTAACCCTTAAAACTTATTAAAAGACCAACACACCCTTATTTTTTCCTTCAATATAATTTTCAGTCTCGAGCATGGAAATGAAAAAAAAAAAGCATTAAATAATAATAATAATATAATTAAAAGGAAAAAATCAACTTTTTTTCACTAATCATTAAACTAATAAAAATCCAAAAAGAAAAGTTATTCTAAATTATTTCTTAAAACAAGAAGCTTTTCGTATCCAAGCAATGCACTAGATTCTGATGATGCTTTACCTTACCCCTGATTTCAATTTCAACAATTACCTTATGTTTTGGCTTGTATACTGTACCAAAAACTCCATAACCAATGAGCTTTGTCTTGTAAAGTTTATTGGTGGCTTCAAGAATATCAACTAATGTTATTTTCGAAAGGGGTCGGATCCATTTTGTATTCCCAACAGCCCAAGGATGCCCGTCCCAGTCCCACACTCCCACTTTCATCTTACCAAGCTGCAAATCTCGCATAAAGGCAACAAGCTTGCTCACTGAGTTGAATGACCCAAAAACCACCTGCGGGTTTCTAGGAGAAAATTTTGATATATATATATATATATATATGAATTCTGAAAAATTATGGTTCAGTGAAGGTTGCAGGTGGTATTTGCTAATTTGTTTGTGGGATTTTGCTGATTATTAATGGATTACCATTGTGATTTGAGAGAGACATGGTAGAGAGTGGAATGGAGATTGTGAGTTGATATGTAAGTGTCTTTAAAAATTAAATTGATTTTCTTTAAAAATGAAGATGGTGATATAGAGCTAGAATGATTCTGGAAGACGGATTGACAGTGAGGAAGAGATCAGTAATCATGTGCAGAAATATCTTATTAATCTTTACCAATCTTCTATCACACAAGGTATCGACCAAGTTCTTCAAGCTGTGAAATCCCAGTCACCCCAGAAATTAACGTAGCTGTTCAATTGGGCGGATTCAAAGCTCCAGGACCTGATGGTTTCTCTGGAATCTTTTTCCAATCCCAATGGAAAACGGTGGGTCAGCAAGTCATCGAGGCAGTTAAGAGCTTCTTCACTAATGGGTTTCTGTTAAAAGAATTGAATAGAACCCAAACAGTCCTAATACCCAAGTACCCCATCCTTCCAAGTTAACCCAATACAGATCCATCAGCCTATGCAATTTTCTCTACAAATCATAGCCAAATTCCATGTAAACAGACTTAAGCCCTTCATGAGCACCTTAATTTCACCTCACCAAGCAGCCTTTCTTCAAAACCGAGCCATTTAGGACAATATCATCATAGCTCACGAAGCCTTCCACTCCCTATGTGCTAATAGGAAGAAGAAAGACCACACAATGGCAGTGAAGCAGGATATGAATAAGGCATATGACCCGGTTGAATGGAACTTTCAGGAGAAGATCTTGGAAAAACTGGGATTTCTTCAGCAATGGATTGGCTGGGTAATGCAGCGTCTTACCACTATGAGTTATTCAGTCCTAGTTAATGGTTAAACCTGGGAAGCCCTTCTCTCCAACAAGAGGGCTTAGACTGCCTTTAAAAATTTTAAAAATCATAATTTGACAGTGTTTAATGTATGAATATATATTATATGCCAAACAAAAATCAAATAAACAGTAAAAATATTATTACAAATGCTTGAGGACATCAAAATGTGCACATGCACAGCAGCCCCCGAACTGGGGAACCCCTATCCCCTTTCCTTCTTTTTTCTCCTCACCGAAGCTCTTTCAGGCCTAATTGATCTGGCCAATAAATCGGGATTATTATAAGGTCTGAAGATAAATAGTTTTGCCCTCCAATCACAAGTGCCCTGGTCTCTGATGACTCTGTTATTTGGTAAGGCCACAATTGAAGAGGCGGATACTCAGTCAAAAATCCTATCAGATTATAGCAAGGCAACGGAACAGAGCATCAACTATGGTGAAATCAAGCATACTGTTCAGTAGAGGAACGCCTCAGAGTGGAAAACAGAGGATCCACACAGAACTACAGATGGTGGAGATGTCTTCCTCAGAAAGGTACCTGCTACCTAGGATTACCATCATTGTGGGGTCGATAAAAAATTAAGCGCTGAGTTTTCTCATGAATCATATTAGGCAGAAAACACAGGGATGGAAGCAGAAACTGTTGTCCCAAGCAGGGAAGAAGATTCTTTTAAAATTCGTCCTCACTGCAATTCCTACCTACACAATGGCCTTGTTTAAGCTTCCAAAATCTTTTTGCAATCAGCTGAGTAGCATGCTGGCAAAGTTTTGATGGGGAGGGTCCGAGGAAGATAGGAACATACATTCGAGGGGTTGGGGGGTCATGACAAAATCAAAAGATCAGGGTGGGATGGGCTTCAGAGATTAGGAATTGTTCAATAAGGCTTGCCTCGCAAAACAGTGTCAGAGACTAATTACAAATCCAGACGCATTATGGGCTAGAATCACAAAAGGTATAATTTTTTCCACGAGTCTGTTTATGGAATGCGGGATAAAAAAAAAAAGGAAGAGTTCATGGTTGTGGAATAGTCTTATAGAAAGAAGGGATATTCTCAAGCAGGGGTGGCGAACAAATATTGGGGATGGTAAAGAAAAATTAATATGGGAGGAAGAATGGATCCCACAACTCATAGATTTTAAGCTTGCTTCCTCTAGACCTGACAACTCAGAAGTTTTTAAAATAGCAGACCTCATGACACAAGATGGGAAGAGATGGGAAGAAGTTAAAGTGGAAGTATTTATCCAGAAAATGAGCTGAAGCAATTCTTAAAATCCCTATACCAGCAACCCCCCAATATTTGGCACCATAATTCTAATGGGAATTATTCTGTCAAAGTCAGGATAAAAAATAGCTAAGCTAGGCAGCGGGCAGATAAGTGGCAGCGGTACTAGTTCATCCACAAGGCTTCCCATCAAACTCTGGAAGTTTATATGGAGCTCCAAAGCTCCCCCTAAAATAAATAATTTTCTATGGCGAGTAGCCCCATTATGGGTAACCTTAAAAGAATTCAGTGTACGCTGAATATCCAACTTGTATTTACTGAATATATTTACAAGTATTTATATACACAGCTAAAAAAAAGGAACTAAAACTAGCTCATAACAAAATAAGAAACTAATAACAAAATAATAAAAAATTAGTTTCTTATTGAAGAAGCTTTTCACGTGTATCAATACTTGAATTGCCAGGCTGGCCATCTTCCTCTAATAGTCCCCCGCAAGCTGGAGCATACAAATTTTGGATGCCCAGCTTGAAGAGAAACTTGTGAAATGAAGAACTAGGTAAGGGTTTAGTAAAGAAATCGGCCAACTGTGTTGAAGAAGAGATCGGAAATAGCTGAATCTTTCGCTTGACTACTTGATTGCGAACAATATGACAATCAATTTCTATGTGTTTAGTTCGCTCGTGGAAGATGGGATTCTCAGCAATTTGGATGGCTGAGAGATTATCACAATAAATAAAAGCTGGATTATGATGAGGAACTTGAAGATCAGCCAGCAAATACAAAATCCATTGAATCTCACAAGTAACAGACGCAAGGGCACGATACTCTGCTTCAGAAGAGGAACGAGATACCGTGGTTTGTTTCTTAGTTTTCCAAGAAATCAATGATGAATCAAGAAACAAACAATAACCAGTAACAGACCGTCTAGTGAGTGCACAGGAAGCCCAATCAGAGTCAGAAAATGCCTTTATTTGAGGAGAAGCGGAAGCTGAAAAATAAAGGCCTTGGCCCGGAGCTTGCTTAATATATCGAAGAACTCTGTGGGCTGCTTGCAAGTGAATAATAGTTGGAGCTGCAAGGTGCTGAGACAACTGCTGAATAGCAAAAGTAATATCTGGTCTCGTGGTTGTAAGATATAGAAGTCTGCCAATGAGCCGGCGATAAAAAGTGATGTCTTCCAAAGTGGTACCTGTGAAAGACGTGGCTTTTGACTGAGGAAGCATGGGAGTTTTAGCTGGTTTGCAACCTAGAAAACCAGTATCTGACAAAATATCTAATGCATACTTTCTCTGGCAAAGATTGATACCGTGCTTCGTTCGTGCAACTTCTAAGCCAAGAAAAAATTTCAGCTTTCCTAAATCCTTGATTCGAAAAGCTGTGTCAAGATACTGCTTGACTTGAGTAATTAATGAGGCACTATCACTTGCAAGAATAACATCATCGACATAAATTAATAAGGCTATATAACCTGTAGCAGAATTCTTGAAGAACAAAGAATGGTCTGCTTCAGAATGAGTAAAACCTTGTTGTATTAAGGCTGCTGACAGCTTTGCATACCACTGGCGACTAGCTTGCTTCAACCCATACAAAGACTTGTTAAGGCGACAAACTTGTTGAGAATCAGTGGTGGAATAGCCTGGTGGAATAAC
>CANXYC010141438.1:0-10896 GCA_948193065.1 Aleurites moluccanus
TTCCTAGAGTAGTGTAGATTACTCCATGATAATAGTTGTGTATATAAATATTTTGAGTATGACTTGTGGATATGTAAATGTATAATTATATGTTGTGATGTGTTTGAACATTTTGATATGGGTATAAATGTATGTCTATATATTCACATTTTAATAGGGGTGCAGCTGATATGGTAAGCTTATATAACTGTGGCATATGTATAAATGATATTACAGGGAATTGCTATATGATTGTGATGTATGAACACATTACATGAGTTGATATAGACTATGCATTTTGAGTTGATATAAGTATAAAGTGATGTGAGTTATGTTTGGAGGTTGAAAAGGGGTTTGATATTGATATTAGAAGTGTTCTGTTATGTTTTTTATTTGGGAAATGTTAATATTACAGGGGAGACTCTGTCCGATTTTCTGTAAACTCAAATGTTTTGAAAAAAAAATATATGTCATAAAATGATTAAATGAAATGAAAGCATGTAACTTGGGTTCTTCGTGGTACTGGTATGTAAATTATTCTCGTGCCCTAGGACTGTCACAGCCCTATAGTGTGGGATGTGACAAAACCATAACCCACAAACTCTCAAAACCTCACCCAGATTAGGTCCCCTTTTTCCATCTCTGCTTAGGTTTTGTTCAGACCATTCCATGACTTGATTCAGAGTATTTTTCTTTTCAAAGGTACCAATGGAGGGCGCAGTACCTGGTATGGAAGCCATAGAAACACTTCTAACAACCCTGCTCAAGAAACAAGAGGATAATTTCAGTGTTGCCCTAAACCATGCCCTTGATACACGACGCCAGTCCATCCTCACTGAGGTGAAAACAATGATGGGTCAAGGATCAAGTACCCATCAAGCCAATGCTCCTGACGCATCTTCATTCCTTCGGCCAAGTCCTATTGTTGATTTGACAAACAGTGGGAAAGCCCTTAAAATTGACACTCCTCTAGTTACCAATCTGCATAGCCGAACATCTCCATCCTCCTCCCCGAATCTTTTTCGTGGAGGAGAAAGCTCCAACCCAACTGAAACGAAGAAATTAATGGAAAAATTTGAAGCCATGGAAAGGCTTCTCAAAAACATTAAGAAGCATAAGGATCTCATTAATGTTGATGCTCTTACCCTTTTTCCAAATGTTGGGGTTCCTCCAAAGTTCAAGATGCCCAATATGGACAAATTTGACAGCACCACCTGTCCAAAAACTCATTTAAAAATGTATGTGGGAGCAATGAACCCATTAGGGGTGGACAATGAGCTCCTTGCTCAATTGTTCCAACAGTTACTCACAAGGGCTGTAATGAGATGGTTTATCGATTTGGACTCTAATTTCAAGAAAAGTTGGGATGATATTTGTAATGCCTTTATCAAACAATATCATTACAATCTCAAGGTGGACATCACCCGGAGGGATTTGAAACCACCAAACAGCAACAAAGGGAGTCTTTCTCCCTTTTCCTCACAAGATGGAGGGCTAAAGCAGCCCAAATGATGAACAGGCCTACTGAGCAAGAATAGATCGACATAATTATCAAGAATCTCCTCCCAAGTTAATAGACTTGTCTCCAAACCCAGTACTTGCCAGATTTTAAAGCTCTTATTGCCACTGCTTCAAAAATAGAGGATTTGATCCAAAACGGGCAAATTAAAGAAGAATTCTCTGGTTCAAGGTATAGGAAAAGCACTTATTATGGCCACAATACTCCCTCCAATCAGAAAGGCGGGGAAGTTGCTGCTATTTCTAATCATCCTGCTATGAGACTTGAAAGGAGAGCTTTCACTGATTTGGCTATGCCTTTGATTTTGGTGTACAAAAAGGCTTTGGAATCAAATATGCTCAAGCCTCTGGAACCCAGAGCACCTCCAAACCCTCATCCTAGAGGTTGGAATGCAAATGAGTACTGTGAGTACCATCAAGGTATGGGGCACAAAACAGAAATGTGCAAATCCTTGAAACATAAAATCCAAGACCTAGTGGACAATCGAGAGATAATTCCACCAAGAGCCAGACCTAACATCACCACAAATCCTCTGCCCAACCATTAGGCCAATGTTAATGTTCTTCACTCTTACGACTCGGAACTTGATTTGATCTCTTTAACTCGATCAAGTGAAGGTTGTTATTGCGTCTTAGACCGCAATGATTTTATCGAAGAAATAGACGCAATGACCCGAAGTGGGAGACTTTACCAGCCGAGTTCGTCAGTTCAACAGCCTGTTCAGCATGTCCCCCCTCCTATGGAAAAGATAAACAATGAGCCCGAAGAGGATGTTATCCTAAAGCAATTGAAGAAAACCCAAGCTAGCATCTCTATTTGGAGTCTCATCCAGTCATTCTTTCCACATCGCCAAGCTCTTTGCAAGGCGTTAAATCAATGCCAAGCTCCAATCAACATTTCTCCTAAAACCTTGGTTGACTCACTCACTAGCTAAACCAAGGTGGCTTCTATCTCTTTCACAAACCAGGATTTACCTAAAGAAGGAAAAAATCACAATCACGCACTATATGTAATCGTGATGACCCAAGGGAAGACAGTCCCGATGGTTTTAATAGATAATGGGTCGGCTCTGAATGTTTGCCCATTAAAAGTTGCAAGTTGTCTGGGCTTGGAAGCTATGGATTTTACCCCCTCTGACCAGATTGTGAGGGTGTATGATAACACCAGGAGAGAAGTTTTGGGTGTGGCAACTCTCGAATTGACAATCGAACCAATTACCGTTCCAATCCCTTTCCAAGTGATTAATATCCCTGCTTGTTTTAATCTCCTCCTCGGGAGACCTTGGATCCATAAAGCAAGAGCAGTCCCATCCTCTCTGCATCAACTGCTTTAAATGCCTTATGGGGATGCTGTGATAACTATTAAGGGTGACATACAAGGTAAAAGTGAGGTTCCTAGCTCTACACCCATTCTAGGGATTTAGCCCACGCCGAACATTATCCCTTTGTCTGGTTTCTCTTTTGACACCATCCAGTTCATTGAATAAGAAGGAGGTAAAAAGTTAGTCCCCTTTGATTTCGATCTTTTCGGAAATACAGTTGTGGCTAACATTTTGAAATTACATATGTAGAGGCTGGTTCTTGACAGCAAGATGGCACGATGGTTGGCAGTTCTAGCAGCTTTCGTTCTCCAATATGTTTCAAGGAAGGCTATCAAAGGAAGTGTGATAGCTGACTAATTAGCTGCTGCACCGATAGATGGCGAATCATTTGAACCTGAGTTTCTAGATGAGGACGTCATGGAGTTGGAACCCGAAGTCTGGAAGTTGTATTTTGATGGAGCAGCCAATAGTAAAGGGTATGGTGCTAGAATTGTACTTGTCACACCCGATGGGTATCATTTACCGATAACCATTAAGTTAGCATTTGAGGTGGCAAACAATGAAGCAGAATACAAAGCTTGCATATGTGGTTTAGAGGTAGCCACCAACATGAGAATTGATTGCTTAGAGGTTTACGAGGACTCTATTTTGATTGTTTCACAAGCTTTGGGAAAATGGAAGATAAGAGAAGAGCGTTTAGTTCCTTACTATCAATGCGTAGCTGATCTAGCAGAAAGATTTCATGAATTATTTTTCCATTATTTACCTTGAGCCAAGAATCAGTTCGCTGATGCTCTGGCAACTCTGGCCTTTACGATCGACATGGTAGGAAACAAAATTGTACGACCTATGGTTATCGAAGTGCGAAGGCGACCAGGTTATAACACAGCATGCATGCAAGTTCAGTTAGCCGATGGCAAGCCATGGTATTGGGATATATTCAATCTTTTGAAGAATGACCAGTATCCGGAAAAGGCCTCTAAATCATATCAGAGGACCCTAAGGCAATTGGCCAGCAATATACCAAATGTTGACGTGTTATACAGAAGAGCATGGGATAACATCCACCTCAGATGTGTGACGAAAGAGGAAGCTTAGCAGGTCATAGAATGGTGTACATAGCAGCGATGAAGGCCCGCACATGAATGGTTTTATATTAGCCAAAAAAATCACGAATCTAGGGTATTTTTGGCTCACAATGAACGAAGACTGTGCTAAGTTTGTACAAAGATGTCACAAATGCCAAATATTTTCTAAGCTTCAAAAGCGACCTTCTATCCCGTTGCATCCAACTGCAACTCCCTAGCCCTTTGCTACATGGGGTCTCAATGTCATAGGACGCATCAGTCCCAAATCTTCAAATGGCCATGAGTATATTCTGGTAGCAATAGATTACTTCACAAAATAGGTAGAAGCAACCTCTTACTATGTGTTAAACTCTAAGAAAATGGCACACTTCACCCAAACTAACATCATTTGTCAGTTTGGACTACCATTTGAGATAGTCACAGATAATGGTTCCCATTTCCAAAAGAAAGTAGCAAGTCTGCTCAAGAAGGAAAAGATTCAGCATCATCGATCTTCACACTATCGCCCTCAAACTAATGGGGCAGTCGAGGCAGTGAATAAAACCATTAAGTCAATTCTGCAGAAGATGATTATTAATCATAGAGGCTAGCATGAATGCTTCCCATTTGCATTATGGGGATACCGAACCTCCATACACACGCCGATAGGGGCAACTCCATATTCCCTGGTGCACGGGATGGAAGCGGTGCTTCTAGTTGAAGTGCAAATCCACTCTGCGAGGGTTATGCAGAAACCAGTTGAGTGAAACGGAATGGATTAAAGGATACCATGACCAGTTGAACGCTATTAACGAGAAAAGGATGGATGCACTCTATCGAATCCAAGGATATCAGCAAAGACTTGCCCATCATTTCAATAAGAGGGTATCTGATAGGGGATTAGAAGAAGGCAATTTAGTGCTGAAGGAAATCAGAGCTCCCATGCATGATCCAAGAGGGAAGTTCAGACCAAACTGGGTCGGCCCATATGTACTGAAAAAGATTATGTCTGGCGGAGGTGTTATGCTCATGGATTTGGATGGGAATGAATTCTCAAATCCTTATAATCTTGATCAACTAAAAAGATACTTTGTGTAAATTCCATTTCATGCTGCATTGTATGAACAGAACTACAAGGAACTGTTTCTCCCACTTTGGGTACGGTCCAATGTATAATAAAATTATCATTTTTTTCTAGACTAATTGATTTGTGCTCGCTAAGTTAAAAACCTGAATAAGGCGGCTTAGGCAAAAATTAGAGCAGCTCGACGAGTTGAAAACCCGAAAGGGCAGCTCAGACAAAAATTAGAGCAATAAATAAAAAAATAAATGAAAAAAATGATGAATGAAATGAATAATAAAATAGTAAAAAAATAAAAAATAAAAAAAGAGAGAGAGAAAATAAGAAGAAAAGAGAGAGCCTCATTTTGAATTGGGTTTCATGAGTCATAGTCTATTCTTTCTATGTCTAGTTTCGTTAAATTCCGTCTTGTCTCATTTTGTTAGAGTCAAAGTAGCAAAAATTCCTTTATATTTCATTCAAAAGAGTTCATATTTTCAAAACAAACAAAAAGTCTAAAATTTGATCCAAAAGATGGAGTGCAGAGTCTAAATCTGTCTTCTCGTAGGATGCATATCCCCCGAGTCATTAGAATCACTGTTTCCAATCGTAGATGAATCTGGTCTAACCTTTTCCTCCAACTCACCCTGTGCACCTCAGTGTCTTCCGGTCTTGTCACCGCATCTATCCCTGTATCTCCAACCTCTGTGTCTGCTTCCAACTCTGTAACCAAGGCTACTCGCCTGATCTTCTCAATAGGCCAAACTTCCCGGATGAACCAGGAATCATAATCCTCCAGCTTGTTTGATAAGCCGACAGGGTGCACAAAGTGCATCATCCACCTCCATCCATTCATTATAGCCTGGGAAACAAGGCCGGTAATCAAAGATGAAGGGTAAACAGCTCAGTCTATTGGGGTGCCTTGGGGTTGGCCCATCTGCCTCAAGACTCTGGTGCCCTGATAAAATGAGGTCATAGAAATACCTAGCAGGTAAACCATTTTATACCCATAGCTCATTGTGATAAATGAGTCAATCCCGTACCAAGAGTAGTACCAAAGAAGATCTACAGAATCCAGCTCTAAAACCCAGGAGGTCCACTCCTTTTCTGAACCAAAGCTGATCAGAGCCCTCCTAATGATGTATTGTGCAGCTGAATAGGGCATCCTATCTGGAGGAGCCACCATCTGTAGGTGATCCTTAAACCAAACCTGGAAGAGAAATAAAAGGTTAAAAAGAAATGAAAAATATGAGGAGGAAGTATAAGACATTTCTACCTGCAAAATGACTAGGCTAATAGACCAAGGCCCCTCAACTCTATAACTTCCATCCAAGCTCTGCAGGGTCTCTACTAAAATCATACTGGCAATAGTGCACCCTCACTTCATCTGAGCAACCAATTCCACCACTCGAACATCTCCCCAACTAGGTGAGCTGAAGAATAGGCATCTAGCAGTCAAACACAAAACTAAGGTTGTCATCCTGTGCTTTTGTCTCACCATATCCCCTGTATCTTCTGGATATTGAAACTCAGTTGTGACTGCAGTCAGATTGATTTGGTATCCCATGACCATAGAGCTAGCAAACTCTTGTTCCAATCCAAGGAGTCTTTTAAAAGAGCGAAAGTATCCGACCCGGTATTCGAGGACAGCTAGAGTGGCATTCGGATTACTTCCAAGGATAGCACTGAATTCCTCGAAAGTGGGGCACATTTCCTCCATGCTCTCCCCAAATCGGAACACATGATCGGCAGGATCCCAAAACCTCAGACAAGCTCTCGAAAAATCCCAATCCACTTTCACATCCCTCAAAGTCAGAACAAAATTGATCCCATACTTGCCCAAATTAATCTTTTAGACTTTGTCTAGGTTTTTGGTCCACAAATACATATGGTGACTATAATAGGGCTCCATGGGAAATTTGAGTGAAAAGGAGAGGCAAAATGACTTTTGAAAGAGATTTGGACCCAATTTATAGAAAAAAATCAGCCCATTTTGGCTTGGACGCCCAGGCCAGGGCGATGCCACCACTAGTGTGGGCGGCTCCGCCATAGCCTTTGGCGGCACTGCTCCTTTGTGGTGGCGGTACCGCCAAGCCCAAAACAGTGCCAAGGCGGCACCATCATAACACCAGGGTGGCACCGCCCCTTCATTCTGGTGGCAACCGCTCTTTCCTGCATAATATTTTGAGTAATTTCTAATTTTAGGGGGGGTTTTCCGGGACATTTTAGGACATTTCTGAAATCCCCTGACATTTTTTAGGCATTTAGGCATAAAATAGCATTACACAATACTTTTTAGTTTGCATTCATAACATGGGTAATCAGCTAAAATATCATAAATACATGCATACATAAAGCATACATCATTGTTCATAAATAAGCAAAAACATAACAATGCAAGAAAAAAAAAAGTGCTCAAAAAGGCCACTAGTCTCTCCAACGACGCCGACGGGGGTCCTTCGATTGACGAGGGGGGTCAACCTGAATATCAAGTTGAGTAAGCATGCTAGCCAGAGCTAACTCCATTCTGCATCCCACGCAATAGGTGTGATGAATCCATTCCATGTTAACCTGCAGAAAGAAAAGCCAAAAACTTAAGGATCATTTCTGAAAGCAAGGCTAAGAGGTATTGCAAGCTTAAGGATCATTTCCGAAAGCAAAGCTAAAAGATATTGCGAGCTTAAGGATCATTTCTGAAAGAAAAGCCAAGAAAAAGAACATGAACATACCTTAATATTATCAGGTAGCTCTGGTGCAAAAGGATGAATAGCATCCGAAAGACAGTATGATTGCATCTCGCCATGAGCGCTAGTGTAGAAGATATTCTCAGATATCCAGAAGTTAGGGCCCAAAGCGACCTGATCAAGATCATTCCGGGTCCCAGGAGTAACACTGGGGTCAGTTGAAGGATGATCTCTTGATGCACCCACGCTTTGAGCCTAAATTTGATGAATAACATAAGGTCCAGCAGAGCTAGACGGACGTCTTAATCGTCGACATGGATCACCAATGGGTCCCATCAGCCGAGTGCGATAGAATAGCGCATAATTATCTTAATGAGTCATATATAGATGTATGGGAAGACCAATGTAGGCCTCATCAGGGGCATGGATGTCCATATTCTACCTCATGTCAATTGGAGGGTGTGCCAGAACCACCCACCTGCTGATAGTCTGAACTTGGACTCTCTCCCCTAGGTAGTATAGCTTGTTATGTGGATAGCGAAGTAACAGTCAAGAACAAGCCAGTGTGGCACTCGGATCAAGTTCTACTGGCATTAGCTGCATCCTATCCGTGTAAGGTTTCATCACAACCTGCAAGAGGATTATGGTAAGTATAAACCAGGAAGTGTGAATAAGGTAAAATCAGAAGATACCTGAAAGGTGTCGAGGCTGCTAAAGGTTAGTCGAATAGTCCTGAACTCGCGCATACCAGGCCCAGTCCAATATTCCTTGTTCCACTAGATACCAGCCGGGAAGACATCCAGCCTGGGGTGGTTAAGAGTGGGAGCCAGTATTGGAAAATACTCATAAGCCCAGACCTGTTTCAAGCATTAAAGATAGAGAAAGTCAGAAAGACTTAGCAAAATTTTAGAAGAAATACAAAGAGTACCTCTCAATTCAAAATTTACAATGGGTGCAGAAGGTGCCTTTTCGATTTAACAAGGGATGCAGAGAGCATACCTCCCAAATGAAGTGAATCCCGCCAAAGGAATTGAAAGCTCCCCGAGACAAATCGCACATCTCCCGGTACATGGTGCTCAGAATAGCGCCAGCCCAATCATACCCACCAAGCTGAGTCACATCTACCAAGCTCGGCAAAATGTTCAAATTAATAGTATCCCGATGGGTGTGTCCAAATGTACATTTCTCCAGAATCAGCATCATCAGCCTAGCTATAATTACAGTATCAAATAGCATATTAGTGAATGGCTTCATATCTCTCAGCCAAGCTTGTAGCCAAGTGCGAGGTATCCATATATGATCCCGGGGCGGATCCTGACTTATGAGCTGAATCATATATTCAGGAGTGAAGGAAACCCTCCAATCATCGCAAAGATCTAGATGACAGGTCCCGAAGTGCAGCCCGATCAGCATCGATAGGTCAAGTGGGGTAACAGTCAACTCCCCGCATTGAAAATGGAAAGTGTTGGTTGTATCCCACCACCGTTCAGCCAGAGCCCTGATCAAGGCTACATTACTCTCAGAATTCATTTTGACCCTCAAGAAGGACACAAAACCAGTAGGCTCCAATAGGGTCTTTACTGGAGATTCGACTGATAGAGCATCAGCCAGATAAGCCAAGTTTGATCTGGCGCCCCTATTCCGAAGTGCAGTGCTCTTTCAAGCAAAGGAATTCACTCAGCAAAAAAAATAAATTAAAATTATTAATCTTGGGAAAATACCTCAATTCTGCCATCCCATGAGACGTGCTATTCTGGTTCTTGAAGCAGATTTTCCTGGTCAGGATTGTCCTGCAGCGCCTCATAGCTATATCGCCTCCTACTACTAGTAGCACTTTCCAGAGTGTGAAGCCATAAAGAGAGAAAATCTAGAAAGAGAAAATCTAGAGAGAGAGAGTAAAAATATATCTAGACAAAAAATCTAGAGAGAGAGAGTAAAGATTTCTAGAGACAAAATCTAGAAAGAGAAAAGCTAGAGAGAGAGAGAGAGAGAAAAGTGAAAATGAGAATGAAGGGAATGAGAAAGCCTCACCCCTATTTATAGATTTCAAGAATCTTAAAAATGACTATTATGTCTCCGCTGCAGGTAAAAACAAGGTAACTCGCATTTTTTAAGCAGTTCAAGTCAGAATCAACCGCCTACAATTTCGCTATGTTCGCATGATTTTTCTCTATCCATCGACCTATCATTCACCCAAATCAAACTTGGGATGCTTCTGTAATTCAGAAATTAATAGAAATAAAAAATGTCAAAAAAATTGAAAACTGTCCGAAGCATGGCAGATTGCACTCATATACCTCCAGACCTCACAAAATGCGATCAGAATGCATTTCTTTTGTCCCAAGTAGGCAGAAACTGTAGGAAATCGAAATCAGAAAAGGGCAGCGGAATAAAATTTTTATTCGATTTCCTCCATGATCCATATGAAGATCCAGATCATAAGGTTAGGGTTTATACCTTTGGTTGATGATTCGACTACGAAAGAACGATTCTGAGTCAGGAGCAGAAGCTTTTGCGCCTTCTGCCTCTACAGTATTCACACGAACGGATCGTATCTCTTTTGATTCATCTCACGAACAAGAAGATAATCTCCAAGACGTTTTGCTAGATTCATCTAAGAGAATTAGGATTAGGGTTCACTTCCTTTTTCTGAAAAACGGCAGAAAAATTAGTCTCACCTAAAAATAACATCATATATGTATTTATAGGCCTTTAACCCTAGCATTAGGTTAACTAATAAAACCCTAATTTGCCCTATCTGACTTGGGCTCGAATTTTGGGCTTATATTAGTTCTTAGCTAAACAATTTAGCCTAATGCTTATTTAATTTTAATCCATCTCATGAATTAAAATTCCTATTATCGATCCGATCCAAATGTATGACCCTATAAGTTCCCATAACATTAGCAGTGACATAAAATCATATTTTATGGCACAAGCAGTGAGCGGTGTCTAGCAACACATCAATACTACCTAAGTCACGAGAATGTCAATGACTCGACATAACCTTTCTTGTGATAAAATTATCAAGTAATTAAATCCTTTTGTCTTAGATATCTAGATTAAACACGAGTCATGGAATATGTCATACCTGCATAGTTCAATCTTCATGTTTTTGATACCTGAGTAGACTCCTAAATCAAATGACATCAATATCACATATGGACTCATTTGAGCATGGCCATGCATTTTAGGTCTCACTCAATCAAAGGGCCCAAAGACATCACTCCTGTTGTATAGGAGAGACAAATCCTATCTTGATCACT
>CANXYC010141449.1:0-16127 GCA_948193065.1 Aleurites moluccanus
ATATATATAATATTAGTTGTTATATGCTATCTTAAAGTTTGGCCTAAATTAAAATGATCTAAATTTAAAATTAAATGGGTTTGGACCATTCCATTGAGTGTGAGAGTTTTTACATGTAGAGACTCTAAAAATTTTTATTTGTTATTTATGATGGACAAATTAGAAATAAAAAAAAAATTAAAATAAATATATGTAAATGGTATGACCCCGAATTAGCACGTACGATTTTATTTTCTAATTTATCGACTTTAGAGAATAGAGAAATAATACTTTCTCTACAGAATATATAGTATCAATTTGGAAGATCAACACTCAAAACAATTACAGTATTTAATAAAAACTAAGTTACGCTTCCGTATTTAATATTTTCTTCTTATTAATTAAAAATGAATGATTAGAGTTTTAATAATGGATATTAATTTTATTATTGATTAAAGTTTTATTTTGAACAATTATGATTTATTAAGATTTATATTTTTATACAAATTAAATGCATAAAGTTAATAGACCCTAAAAAGTAAAAAAAATAAAATCCTAAAATCGGTTATTGTTTGCCCCTTTTTCCTCATTTTCAATCTCTTTTTTATCTAGTTATTTTTTATAAAAAAAATAAAAATAAATAAATAAATTACTTACCTTTCTTATTACTAATTTAGATTATAAAAGCTTGATTCAAGTCACAAATTTCTTGTTGTTCCTCCTTTATTTTGGATTTTAGGTTGGTGCAAGCTTTGCATTTTTTTTTAATATTCCGATTTTCTTTTATTTAAGTTTAAGGAATCAAACTTTTTTTTTTTCTTTCTTTTTAACTTACCTATCAGTCTGTCATTTTGTTAAGACAGTGTGATATAGCTGTGCTAGCATCTTATAAATGGAAGGACGTGGCGCTTCTTTGTCAATAATGTTGAATTCCAGAAAAGTTGCTTATTTATAATTATATACACATGACTATCTTTATCTTTATTTTTTTTTAATTATATGTAAAAATTTTATATTCAAAATAATTAAAGAAAGTTAGGTGATTCTATTTAATCTGATTTAAAATCCATAAATAATTTAAATTTAATGTGAAATCTTTCTTTTAGATCAATTTAATATATAACTCAGTTTGCCTTTAATTTTAGATGATCTGCCTATAATTTATACAAAATATAAGACTCTTGGAATGACCTAAACCCTCCGAAAAAATAAAAATATTATAAAATAATTTATGAAGGTTTTAATTAAAATGTATAAAAATACAGTAATATGATAAATTAAATTTTTTAGAGAATAATTTAACACATGACAAATGTTTTTTAAAAATAATTATTGTATTTAATTCTTATTATATATATTATCCGGGTTAAACATTAAAATTATTTTATTTTATTACTAATTAGAAAGTTAAATTACTGTTTGAACTTATAGTAAAATATCGTTTCAGTTAATTAAAATTTAAAACCTTAGCCCCTTCTTTTTCTACTCGTCGGAGCTACTGGAGACATTTTGTTTTTGATAAACCTCTTTTTATTAGGTTTTTTTTTTCACTAATTTAGTGATAATTTTATATTTTATTATTTGTTTTCTTTCATTCTCTTTTAACCTTCTAATTAATAATAAAATAATATAATTTTATTTCAATTTTGACCTATAGTTGAATTAAAATTAAGAAATTTAAGGCAAAATCATCAAATGGGAAAACATGTTAAGGATTTATTTTTATCATCTAAGTCTAATAATTAAGGAAACTTGGAAAAAAAATTTCTTACATGAAAGAACTAATTCCAATCTCTCAATTAGTAAAATCAATGAAGAACATAAATGCTATTTAGGTTACTATGCCTCTTGAGTTTTCAAAATGGTGTTGGTTAAGAAAATACATTGCTTTTAGGTAGTGTTAGTTAAGGCATTTATTTCTTGTCTCTACAAAACAAGGAATTGTAAGCAATTGCATGACATATCAATTGAAGTCCTTAGTCTTATGAATTTATGAATTATTAATATAATTGGTCATGGATCCATCGAGATGAGAATTTAAAAAATGTTAAATTTTTAAAGATTTGATTCCAATCTGTAAATTTTTTTATTAAATGAGATTTAATTAGATTATTTTTTTTTTAAAGTGGTTAGAAAATTATTTTCCTTAAATAAAATTTCAAGTTCAAGTATTGTGAAAGAAAAAAAATAAATATTAAAAAATTTTACTCTCCCTTAAATCATTTCAACTCGAATATAAATTAGTTAGACTCAATAAATTTGAATATTATATAATCATATAAAAGAAAATTTTAATTTGTCGAATTTATAAGTTTTTTATTAAATGAGATTTTGAATACTATATGATATATATAAAAAAATTTAATTCGTCCAATTTATAAATTTATAAATTTTTTATTAAATGAGATTTAAGATCCAATTTATAAATATATTTAATTTTGAGATATCAGTTAGACTTTTCTAGCTCCTCAATTTTTATTTGAATTATGGTAAAGTTTGTGAAGGACAATCAATAACTCTCTACTCTTTCATTACTTGAAGATTTGGATGATTGAAATTAATTGAAATTGAAGATGTGCAGCCCTAATTTCTTCTCATTTTCTGTGACATTAACTTTGGTTTGTTGGATGGGATACATATTGAAAATGTTAAACAATATTGACCAATCACTCATTTACATTATTCACACGCATACCTGATCGGATTTAATATATATTTCAAATTTTTACGATTGAAGTTTTCTATTGAAAAAAATAAATTCATTTATTGACACAAATCAACATGAAATTCATTTTATTTGCAAATGTATATTATAAAAAAAAAAGTATAAACCATTTTCATATTTAAATTTATATGGAATTAATTTTTGGTGTAAAAATATAAATACTAATTTATTCTTAAATTTTATTAGCTTGTAAGGTTGTACTCTTGTATATTTTAGAATTTATTTATGAATTTTCGTAAAATTTGATTCAAATATAATAGGTGGAGGCATCTTATTAATGAAAAAAATTTTAAAATGAAATTATATCAAAATGAAAAGATTTTGTAAGAATTCAATTTATTTAATAAAATTTACTATTAAAAATAAGAATGATAATAAAGCGGACAGAAACGAGAAAGCCATCATCATTTCCACCTTCGTCTTAGCGGAAAATTTTAATTTATTTTTTCTACTTCATATATGAGAATAATTTAATCTCAGTTCCATTTTCATAGGGATTCTATTTCGTGGGACTCTTGTTCCCTACTTAAATTTTATATTATTAAATTTATTTATATTTATAAATTCATAAATAATAATTAAAAATAAAAATAAATTTATTTAGAAAATATTAATAAATTCAGACACACAGAGTATCAATTAAATATAATTAAATGTATATACGCATAATACATTAAAAATATTATGCAATGTTGTTTAATAAAATATTAAAAGTTCAGAATACATAAAAACATTAGAGTATTTAATTAAATTTAATCCAATAATTACGAAGACAATCAAGAAACTCCAATAATCTCATAAATATCTTTACATTGAAAATTAAATACATGAATCAAATGTAAATTTAAATAAATAATTTGCTTGTATTAAAAACTTATCATTTTTTAACATAAAATAACAAATAGATATGTGTTTATATATATACAACGAGAAACTAAGTAATATATTTTTAAATTAGAAATAATTAAGTAATTATAATATTAGATATTCACAGAATAGAGATGGAGATTCCTATAGGGCGAAAAATATACTCTCCATCCCATTTTGTTCTTACTAACGAGAAGAAATATTCTTCATCTCCGTCTCATAAAGAGAAAAATTAGAGAATTCTCGTGGGAAATATGTATTTTTTGACCCATCTCCATTCTTAATTAAAAATCTAAAATTCTCTAATAAAAATTAAATATGAGTCTTTTATTTAAGGGTAAAAATCATGATTATTAAATTCGAATTGAATCGATTGGTTCAATCAAATCAGGGACTAGTTGATCTCCTTTTGTGCGAGCCTAAGTGTGTTGTTCACTAAAGTGTCACTTAGCATTTATATTACCTTCATTTTTGCTTTATATTTCCGATATGAGACAAAATTTTCATTTGTCAAGTTATACCTTTGACAAATTTAAAATTGTATTTCATTTTGGTTGCTTGTTCAGCATCTAGTGATGACTAACCTAAACAAAACAAATGTTTAGTTTGAGAGGGAAAGAGAAGTTGACATTGAAAATGTAAATTTTAAATGTAGACCTACACTAATGTGAGCTTATGTAAATTTGGAAAGATGATTTCATTCATTTTCAAGTTAGTAGGAATGCAAGAGAATGTTAGTGATAAATTTTTATTGTTGTACTTAGCAATTAATTAGAATAGAAAATACTGATCATAAATAATCACAAAGTTATTCAGAACCAAGTAAAATAGAAAATAATATCGAAATAACTTATCTGATTAGCTGAGACGTGAGATATCACTGTTTTTAAGGAATATTTCGGTCCTTCAGTAGGTTACTGATACTCACAGATCCCAACCAAAATCACCTACAAAATTTAACAACTATAACTTCATTGATTCAAACACAAGAACAAAAAAGCTCCAGAAACACTTAAGAAACTATTTTGATCATACTAATAAGATTTAATATTTTTTCTTTGTGTATATAAGACTTCTCCATACTGCAATATATAGGAAAAAAAAAACAACGTTCACAGATAAAATTAATGTCATAATTGGGTGAATTAAAGAAAGAACGGTCATAACAATTAGTAAAAAGATTTTTCAATTTAGAAAAAATATATAAATTTTGAGTCTGTTATAATTGGGTGAATTTAAAAGAAATAAAAAAATAGTGTTTCAATTTTACATGCACGTACCACACTGCACTGCGCCAAGTCGAGCGGGGCGCGCATGTATGATATAAGATGTACACTTACTCATGCCACATGCATAGTATAGTCCACTCAGTAATCCTTATTGATCATGAAGTGTAATAGTCAATATAAACTCTTATAAAAATTTATAATATTTCAACATGAGATATAATGTTTTTTAATATACCCATTTATATATTATATATACAACACTTATCACTTGAGGCCAAGAATGCATATTAACTTTTATTATATATATTATCCAGGTTAAACATTAAAATTATTTTATTTTATTACTAATTAGAAAGTTAAATTACTGTTTGAACTTATAGTAAAATATCGTTTCAGTTAATTAAAATTTAAAACCTTAGCCCCTTCTTTTTCTACTCGTCGGAGCTACTGGAGGCATTTTGTTTTTGATAAACCTCTTTTTATTAGTTTTTTTTTTCACTAATTTAGTGATAATTTTATATTTTATTATTTATTTTCTTTCATTCTCTTTTAGCCTTCTAATTGATAATAAAATAATATAATTTTATTTCAATTTTGACCTATAGTTGAATTAAAATTAAGAAATTTAAGGTAAAATTATAAAAATGGAAAACATGTTAAGGATTTATTTTTATCATCTAAGTCTAATAATTAAGGAAACTTGAAAAAAAAAATGTTTACATGAAAGAACTAATTCCAATCTCTCAATTAGTAAAATTAATGAAGAACATAAATGCTATTTAGGTTACTATGCCTCTTGAGTTTTCAAAATGGTGTTGGTTAAGAAAATACAATTGTTTTTCGGTAGTGTTAGTTAAGGCATTTATTTCTTGTCTCTACAAAACAAGGAATTGTAAGCAATTGCATGACATATCAATTGAAGTCCTTAGTCTTATGAATTTATGAATTATTAATAGAATTGATCATGGATCCATCTAGACGAGAATTTAAGTAGTGTTAAATTTTTAAAGATTTGATTCATCTAATCTTTAAATTTTTTTATTAAATGAGATTTAATTAAATTTTTTTTTTTGAAGTGGTAAAAAGATTATTCTTTTTAAATAAAATTTTAAGTTCGAGTATTGTGAATAGAGAAAATAAATATTAAAAAATTTTATCCTCCTTTAAATCATTTCAACTCGAATATAAATTAGCTAGAGTCAATAAGTTTGAATATTATATGATCGTATAAAAAAAACTTAATTCGTTGAATTTATAAATTTTTTATTAAATGAGATTTAAGGTTCAATTTATAAATATATTTAATTTTGAGATAACAGTTAGACTTTTCTATCTCCTCACTTTTGATTTGAATTATTGTAAAGGACAATCAATAACTCTCTAACGTTTCCTCTTTCATTACTTGAAGATTTGGCTGATTGAAATTAGTTGAAGTTGAAGCTGTGTAGCCCTAGCTAATTTCTCCTCATTTTCTGTGACATTAACTTTGGTTTGTTGGATGGGATACATATTGAAAATGTTGAACAATATTGACCAATCACTCATTTACATTATTCACACGCCTACCTGATGGGATTTAATATATATTTCAAATCTTTACAGTTGAAGTTTTCTATTGAAAGAAATAAATTCATTTATTGAATCAAATCAATAAGAAATTCATTTCATTTGTAAATTTATGTATTATAAAAAAAAATATAAATCATTTTATATTTAAATTTATATAGAATTAACTTTTGATGTAAAAATATAGATACTAATTTATTCTTAAATTTTATTAACTTGTAAGATTGTACTCTTATATATTTTAGAATTTATTTATGAATTTTAATAAAATTTGATTCAAATATAACAGACCGAGGCAATTCATTAATGAATTTTTTTTAAAACAATAATATCAAAATGAAAAGATTTTGTAAGAATTCAATTCATTTAATAAAATTTATTATTAAAAATAGGGATGACAATAGGGCGAAATAGAGACGAAAAAACCATTATCATCCCCACCTTTACTTTAACAGGAAATCTTCATCTTTTTTTTCATCTCATACATGGAGAAAATTTAATTTCAGTTGCATTTTCATAGTGATTCCATCCCATGGAACTCATGTTCCATACTTAAATTTTATATTGTTAAATTTATTTATATTTATAAAATACATAAATAATAATTAAAAATAAAAATAAATTTATTTAGAAAATATTAATAAATTCAGACATACAAAGCATCAACCAATATAATTAAATGTACATATGCATAATACATTAAAAATATTATGCATTGTTGTTTAATAAAATATTAAAGGTTCAGAATACATAAAAGTATTATAATATTTAAATAAATTTAATCCAATAATTACAAAGACAATCAAGAAACTCTAATAATCTCAAAAATATCTTTGCATTGAAAATTTAATACATGAAACAAATATAAATTTAAATAAATAATTTACTTGTATTAAAAAATTATCTTTTTTTTTAACATAAAATAACATATATATATATATAATTAATAAGTAACTAAGTAATATATTTTTAAATTAGAAATAATTAAGTATTTATAATATTAGATATTCACGGAACGAGAATGAAGATTTGTACAGGGTGAAAAATATACTCCCCATCCCATCTCGTTCCTGCTAACAAAAAAAATATATTTTTTATTTTCATCCTATAATTTTCATTTTGTTCGAAATAATTCTCATAAAAAATGAGCATTTTTTAACCTATTGTCATTCTTAATTAAAAATCTAAAATTCTCTAATACAAGTTAAATATGAGTCTTTTGATTTAAGATAAAAATTATGGTTATTAAATTCGAATAGAATTAGATGATTCAATCAACTTAAAGAACAAATTGGCTCAAAAACTGGTGATCCTTAGATTTAACGTTTTTTTTTTCTTTGTTTTGGGCGCTTTAGCCCAAAACGAAACCGTTTTATATTTCTCGCTCTTTCCTTTTATGTGAGCCTAAGTGTGCTGTTCATAACTGTGTCACCTAGCATTTATATTACCTTCGTTTTTGCTTTGTATGTCCGATATGGGACAAAATTTTCATTTGTCAAGTTATACCTTTGACAAATTTAGAATTGTATTTCATTTTGATTGCTTGTTCAGCATCAAGTGACTTAAACAAAACAAATATTTAGGTTGAGAGAAAAAGCGGAGTTGACATTGAAAATATAAATTTTAAATGTAGACCTGCACTAATGTGGGCTTATGTAAATTTGAAAAGATGATTCCATTCAATTTCAAGTTAATAGGAATGTCAAGAGCTATTGATAGTTCTTGTCACTTCAGGAGGGGAAACAAAAGTCTAAGAATGTGTATTAAGAATATTTGTGAAAATATTACCGAAGAGTAAACTACTGGGAGAAATGACACTGGGCTTTAGAGAGGAACAAAAAATTTGTTTTCAAATTATTTTTTAATCTTTTACTTAAAAGTAAAATGTGAAGTAAAATCTTTATATATATATATATAACTTCGTATGTATAAATATAAATAAGTAAATATATTAAATTATAAAATAAGAATATAAAAGTTAATTAAAATTAATAAAAATTTAGGTCATTACAGCTTAATGGCGTCCTTAGGAATTATGATTATAGGTTTTATAGATCTTCTTAATACGTAATCTTAATTATGCACCTAATTAACACAAGATGTCTACCAATTGCAACAGTATAAATTGAAATAAAGGAATAAGGGCTCTAAATTAAAATGGTCCATATCCTTGTTTTGAGCCAAAAAAAAAAGTAAATGAAAAGCACATATAAATAAATAATGTAAAAATAATGCACATATAAATAAATAATGTAAAAATAATTAAGTTATTAAAAAATTATTAATAGCTTTAATAATTTGGTGTTTAAAATTATTAATTAAGTTTAGAAAGTGTTTTAACCCTAACATGTCCTTTAAATTATTTGTTAGGATTGTGAGTAAAAATACTAATGGGACTTAAAAGAAATTTTTTTTCCTATTTTGAATGTGAGAAATATTTTTTATTGAGTGAAAATTTATATTCTATGTAGAGTAGAACTCTTATTTTTAATATTATTTTTAGTTGAATGAATTTTTTTTTTTGAGTTATAATTGATAGTAAGTAATTTTATAAATATGAATATTATAAGAGAAATTTATTTGCTTTTGTCTAATGGTTAAGTTATGACTTTTACACAATGATTAAGTTAAATTATGATAGAGTTATAATAACAATGATTATTTAGTATTGTGCCATTATGATAATATTGTGAGAGCGTTTGTAATTTTATTTATTCAAAAATTATAATATAATGATATGGCATATAGTGGAACAACTCTATAAAAAAAAAGTTGAAGCAAGTCAATTAAGAGACTAAATTACGTAAAATTATTTGTGTTATTTTTTTTCTTTTCTTATAATTGTGTTTATGATGCATAATATCCACTAAATAAGTGAGCTTCAACAAATAAACTATTAAACTTAAAGAGTATAATGGACAGCCCTAGGAATGCAACAAGCACTCTTCAAATCTGTCCTTTAAACATTCAAATTCAATTCCTCCAATCTACTTAAATAATTAAAATCCAAATACCAATAAGGTTAATATTAAGGTAAAGAGAAGTTTTATAAGGTATTTAAGAAGGTGGGATGAAGATTAGGTGAGTTTAGATGTGTGAATAGTTACTATAAATTTTTGGATTGAAATGGGTGATTTGAAGGTTTCAAGAATAATACAAGCAATGCTTCATGGAATGGATAGATTCGAGCTTGATCAATCAAAGAACAATATTAAAATAACCTTAAATGAAGATAAAATAACTTGAATTAAAGATTAAAACTTGAAAATTAAAAGAACGTCGAAACAGAATGTTGGAAATTAAAGGAAAGCAAGAAATCTGAAAGATAAAAAAATTGAACAAAGTTGAATAAGGAGATTGTTCTTTATACATGTCTTACCCTTTTTGCATATAAAATGGCCTAATTATAGGCTTTACAGATGTTTGACCAAAAGAAATTAAACAAACATTTCAACTTGAGTAGTCAACAAATAAGCAAGTATAATTAGCCCCTTAATTTATGGCTTTAAGCCATTTGAAATTTGAATTTCCAAAACTAGTAATAAAGTAATTCAAAAGGCTGAAACCAACTTCCCCACATGAATAAAAGCCTCATTTTGCATGAATTAGATATTTTCATGCACAAAAATAATAGTCAAATTTTGATTTACCCAAAGTTGGGCTAGTTGGGCCAAACTCATTCCAACTCAAAAATGGGTAGGCTGATGCGCTTCTTGGTTGGGCTGGTCAACTTAAATTATTAATGTAAGCCCAAATGAAGATAACAATGGCTTAAAATAACTTGTAGCAAAGGCTGAATTCTTAGAGTCAATGGATAAATTTGGTTTAATCAATTTTGGATTTTTCTTTATTGGTGATGTTGGAGTTGATGTAGAAGGCAACACATCATTCTCTCCTTGTTGAAAAGGATTTGACCTCAAATTTTCAAGACTAGCATCCTTCAAGTAAGGTGGCAAGTCTCCTACATTGAATGTAGCTGAAACTCCCCCAAACTCATCCGACAAGTCAATCTTATAAGCATTGTCATTGACTCTTATAATTACCTCAAACGGATTATCAATAGTTGGAGCCAACTTGCTTTTCCTCTTTAAAGGGAATCTTTATTGTCTCAAATGAATCCAAACCAAATCACCAGGTTTGAAGATAAGTTGCCTTCTATACTTGTTTGCTTTCTTTTTGTAAACCTCATTAGTCTTCTCAATTTGTTGCCTAACACTTCATAGAGCTTTTTCATTGTATTTGCTTTTTCTTTGGCATCTTTATGCACAACAACATCAAAAGATAATGAAGATAAATCAAGGGAACTGAGAGCATTCAGACAATACACTACCTCACAAGTAGAATGGCTTATTGTCTTATTAAGAGTATGACTGTATGCAAATTCAGCAAATGCAAGCTTCAAGTCCCATTCCTTTAAATTCTTACTCACCAATGTTCGAAGCAAAGAACCCAAGGTTTTATTTGTTACTTATGTTTGCTCATCTGTTTGAGGATGATGGAAAGTAGAGAACATCAATTTAGTGCCTAATTTGCTCCAAAGTGACCTCTAAAAGTGACTTAGAAACTTTGTATCCTAGCTAAAATAATGGAACTTGGAATGCCATACAACAAAACTACTTCTTTGAAAAACAAATTAGCAATATGAATAGCATCCTCTGATTTGTGAAAAGGAACAAAATGTGCCATTTTGGAGAATTTATCCACAACAATCATAATTGAATCCTTTCCTTTTTGTGTGCAAGGAAGAGCAACAATGAAATCCATGCTAAGATCCTCTCATGGTGAGTTAGGAATGGGTAAATGAAGAAACAAACAAGGTCTAGAATAACTCTTAGCATGTTGATAAGAACCACGCCTTGCAATTAGAGCTTGAACATCTTCTTGCATTTTCATCCAATAGAAGTGCTCTTTTAGAATTTCCATGGTCTTATTCACACCAAAGTGACCAACCAATCCTACTCTATGTGCCTCTTAAATCAATAGCTCCCAAAGTTAATTTCCTTTAAAAAGGAAACCATCTTGCACAACATAGTCAACAAATGAACCCTTAAAGCATTTAGTTATTATGGCATTAAAGTCAACATCATGCATATAATACTCCTTCATTAAATCAAATCCAAGCATCCTAGCATCCAAAATAGCAAGCAAAGAATACCTTATAGACAAAGCATCAACAATAATATTAGATTTACTCAATTTGTAGTGAGTCATAAAGGATAATAATTGAAGAAACTCAACCCACTTAGCATGCCTTATATTAAGCTTATGTAGCCCATTAAGTAATTTTAAAGCTTGGTGATTAGAATGGAGAATGAATTTTTTTAGTCTCAAGTAGTGACTCCAATGATCCAAAGCTCTAATCATGACATATAGCTCTTGGTCATAGGTTGAATAATTCTTTTTTGCATCGGCTAGCTTCTCACTAAATTAAGCCAATGACCTCTTGGATTGAGTTAGAATAGCCCCAATACCAACCCTACTAGCATTGCACTCTACCTCAAACATGACATCAAAATATGGAAGAGCTAAAATAAGGGCTTCACACAATTTCTTCTTAACAACTTCAAAGGCTTTGGAAGTATCTTCACTCCATTCAAAACTCCATTTCTTCATGCAATCAACAATAAGAGTCATAATGGTGCTAAAATATTTAACAAACCTCCTATAAAAAGATACTAATCCATCAAAGGACCGAACTTTAGAAATGGATTTTGGAGTAAGCCAAGTCCTAACAGCCTCTACTTTAGATTTCATCCACATCAATACTATTAGAAGACACCACATAACCAAGGAAGACAATTTGTTTCACCATGAACTCATATTTTTCAAGCTTTGCATGCAACTTTTGCTTTCTTAAAACATCAAAGACTTGTTTCAAAAGAAGAATATGATCATCCAATGAACAACTATAAACAAATATAGCATCAAAATACACAACAACAAGGCTGCCAATAAAAGGTCGAAGTACCTCATTCATAAGCCATATGAAAGTACTTGGTGCATGTGATAGCCCAAATAACATGCCTAACCACTCTTATAAACCTCCCTTAGTTTTGAATGCAATCTTCCATTCATCCCTTTCACGCATTCTAATATGATGGTATCTACTTCTCAAGTCAATCTTCGAAAAGATGGTGGAACCCTGAAGTTCATAAAGCATATCATCCAATCTTGAGATGAGATACCTATATTTGATGGTTATGTTGTTGATGGCCTTATTATCCACACACATTCCGAATGAACCATCTTTTTTTGGAACCAAGAGCATCGGAACTAACAAGGCTCATACTTTCTCTAATATAGCCCCTTGCAACTAATTCATCCACTTGTCATTGAAGTTTCACACCCCAAAACGACCGGTGCGACGGTCCTAGGGCAAAGGTAGGCATAAGGTCACCGTACACCCGTAGAACCCTTAGCTAACCTGGATCAAACATACAACACATACTAACATCATGCCAAACATCCACATCTTATATATATCTTATCAACCTGATATGACATTTTCTCTTGTTCCTTACTAGTCAAAAAATAATTCTAACATCAATATAGAATAAGGAAAAGTCTACAATGCCATCCATGGCAACAAAAGAATAAGCAACATCACACACATCTATGGAGGTTCTAAGAATATAGTTCTCATAAACATGAATACATATATATATAATTCAACTATTATCCAAAAATATTACATAAAATAGTCTTCTTGTGGAGAAGGAAATCAAGCAGCTCTGTCTTCAGGATTAACTCTATCTCGAACTAAGCTAGAACCTGAAATCCATAGAAGAGTGGTGAGCCTTCAACTCAGTAAGATGTGAATAATCAGAATGTAAAACATATATATAATACTTAAATAGCAAATCTTGAACATGTACTAGGGTACTAGAAAGAAATATTAACATACATATTAATATCATAAGTGCTTACAAAGGGTAGCACTATCCAAGCATTTCATAATACATATATGAATATCAAATCATGATTCTTTTTAAGAACATAAATGCCTATAAAGAATTGCATTATCAAATAAATATAATATAAAACTGATATTATATCATAACGTTTGGATAGCCTTATTACCTTCACGTGGCACATATGCTTGCGCAGGTATATGCCTAGAGCTCGTGATCCCTTCTAAGTGGAACACTGATACTATACCTTATCAGTCAAGTTTTCTCTGTACACATTGGACCAATGAATTAACTCTCATTGAGAAAAGCGTTATATAATGTATGTTCCGTGATATACATATCAAGTATTGGTTCAATAATAATTAAAAGTGATCAAGAGATCACAACATATAAATAACATATCATATTATGCATAACAAAGGCTTATTAATGAACTTGGTCCAAGGAAAATAACCAAGTCATTGTTAACATTCAAAGATTCTATTTAAAGAGGGTTTCAATAAATTGAATTCATAAATAACATATATATATATATATATATATATATATATATATATATATATACTTTAGCAAAAATTCTCATATGGAGAATCATACACATGAAACAAAATCCACACTTACCTCTTAGCACTAAAAAGCTTTCTAGTCAAGCTCAAATTTTGCTCAAATCCAAAAGATCCTTAATACCTTGAATTCTCTTCTCCCAAATAAAAATCCCCAAAATTCTAAAATTTAGGGTTTTCTCAAAACAATCATATAAAATAATCCTCCATAAATTCTAAGCTCCTTAAAGTCTCTATAAACAAATTTTAGCATTAATTTAACCATTAATAGAGGATGAATAATAGTTATAGAGAAAATCTACTATTCACAGCACTATTCCTCCAAAAATCATAAATCTTCATACTACTAAATCTAACTATAATTATTAGTCATTAATGCTCATAAAAGATCATCCACAACTTAAAAATAACTATTCTAGCTAACAAAGAACTTAATTCAAGTTAGAGAGAAGATTTGAGAAAATTACCTTATTTTCTCCTCCAAAGAAATTTTGAAGAACTTGGCTTGAATTAATACTCTTATAGTCTTTAATTTGTGTTTTCTAGTATTAATAAGATGTAATTGGAATATTAAAACCTTAGAAATGAAGAAAAATGACTTATGGTTGAGAGAAATAGGAAATGGAAAAGAAGAGAGAAGAAGAAAGAACGAAGAGGAAAAGGAAGAAAGAAAGCTACTGCCAAAAACTAAACCCCAAGTTTACTGTTCACACTACTGTTCACGGCTACTGTTCATAGTTACTGTTCACGGTTACTGTTCATGTGCACTATTCATGACAGAAGCTGGAAAATTCACTTCAGCAGTACATGCTAAACCAGCTCTATCTTGAGCTACAGAAGTCTAAATGCCTCAATTTTTCCTTCCGCTTAGACTAAATACGTGAGGCTACAACATATCCCAAATTCTTTCTTTAAAACCTTGAACATAGATTTATAAAATTCTACACAAACACAAACTCTAAAATTCTAATCAAAACAAATAAATCTCACTTCCAAAACAAACATTCCATAACAAATCTTATATACATAAATTCAAGAATTTCAGAATACATACAAGCAAATGAAATCTCAGGTGTTACATGAAGCTCCTTAGTCTCTTCTAGGTTACACCTATATGTTGGCCTATTTGGAAGAGTAGCTCCAGGAATGAGATCAATTTGGTGTTCTATACCCCTCAAAGAAGGCAAACCAGATGGAAAATCATGAAGAAATACATCAACATATTCGGCCATAAGAGGTTTCCTTTATAATGAAAGAGACTTCTCCTTCTTGCTTTAGGATTCCTCAAACACAAGCAATAATAACACATCCCTTTGCTTAGCCAAAGCTCTTTCAACTCTATTCTAATATAAAACAAAGCATCCTTTGCTTTTGATTTACAAGCAGCCTCCTTGTAAATTTGAGAGGGACTCAAAAAAGTAAGGGTAACTACCTTATCATTCATCTTGAAAGTATAAGTATTTTTCCTCCCATCATGTTTAGTACTTCTATCAAACTGCCATGATCTCCCAAATAACAAATGACAAGCATCTATAGGAATTATATCACATAACACCTCATTATGATAGGTTAGACCAATAGACAAAGCAACAAGAACTTGTTTACTTACTTGCAATTCAGTATCTTAGCTTAACCATTGCAACTTGTTTGGTCGAGGATGAGGTAAGATAGACAGCCTTAGCTTCTCCACAAAAGTAGTAGATGCCACATTAGTAACACTCTCATTATCAATTATCATAGAGCGCACCTTTCCCCAAATAGTGCATCTCTTATGGAAAATATTCTCCCTTTGCTCATCTTGATTATTAAGGATAGAATACAAAGATCTCCTCAATACAAGCAAGTCACCAATATTAGGTTCGACCACAATCTCACCATTAATCAATTCGGGTTCATCTTCTTATTGCTACAAATCAATAATTTCTTCAAGCTCTTAGATAGTCATCACTCTCTTATTAAGGCAATTGGCTTGAAAATATCCAATGCCATGACATTTAAAGCATCTTCCTTGAGACTTAGGAGTTTTATTAGTTTTAAGCAAGTTTGTCACACCCCAACTCCAGTGGTGCGACGGTCCTAGGGCAAGGGTAGGCTTAAGGCCACCATAAACCCGTAGAACTCACAAATCACAATTCTCATTAATGCCAAAAAAATATAACATCATAAAATTTCCATATTCATACATATAATCAAAGGGATTCAAATGCATTCTTCTATATCATTCCATATCTTTCTCTTGTTCCTTAATGATCTAAAGAAGACATCTCTCATCAAAGAGGAACAAGAG
>CANXYC010141489.1:0-53006 GCA_948193065.1 Aleurites moluccanus
AATAATTACCCATAGATAAATATAATTTACATATTTATTAAAAAAAATTTAATTATCAATTTAGCAAAATAATAATATAATAAATTAAATTATAATAATTTATTAATTAAAATGACTCATTTACTATTTATATATTATTTAGAATAAAAGTAAAAAAAATATAATGGACTTGTAAAATATTTATTTTAATTATAAACCTTTTATACATAAAATTTAAAAAAAAAAAAAATTGGCATTGATCTATAGTAGAACACCATACTGTTCATCAACATCATTTTGCAGTGCAAAATGGTGTTAGGTTGGAGATTAAAATGGACTGCAAAATAGTGTTATACACCATTTTACAGTCCCATTGGAGATGCTCTAACACATCAATTAATAACCAACCAATGAGATAAATATAATAATTAATTAATCATAAATGTGTATTTGTGAGATTATTATTAATTAGTTTATAATTTAATATTATAGACTAAATTTATCCAAAAATTTCTTCTATTTTAGCAGTACACTTTGTAGGCATGCATCTAGGAAAATGAACACACATAGAAAAAATAGACAATTGCATGTAAAAAAAAAGTTAATAATAATAACACGTTGAAATTGTGTTTGAATATAAATGTACATAGGAAAATTCTTATCATTAGTTTCTATAAATGCAAGACGTTCTCAAGAGCTTTATTCCACAAAACACAATCCTCTATCCTTAGCCAAACTCAATTCTCAAAATGAAAGCCCTCTTTATAATTAGAACCATCACGTTACCACTAGTAGCCATATTTATGCTTGGAATATATCCACAAAACGTAATATCTCAAAACTGTGGTTGTGCAGCAAACTTATGTTGCAGCGAATATGGCTACTGTGGCACAGGCAATGCCTATTGTGGCCCGGGTTGCCAAGAGGGTCCCTGTTACGACACACCCCCATCCTCTGGTTCTTGTAATTGTGCTGCTGATCTATGTTGTAGCAAATATGGGTATTGTGGCACTGGCAAGGACTATTGTGGATGGCCAGGATGCCAAGCAGGACCTTGTGACCCTGAACCTACTCCTAATAATGTTTCTGTTGCTAATATTGTGACGCAGGAATTTTTCGATGCCATAATTAACAAAGCTGGTGCAGGTTGTCCCGGGAAGAGTTTCTACACACGAGAAACTTTTCTTAATGCTACCAGTTACTATCCTTTGTTTGGCAGGATTGGGACAGTTGATGATTCTAAACGCGAGCTTGCAGCTTTCTTCGCTCATGTCACTCATGAGACTGGACGTATGATCTCTCTCTTACACGATAACACACATATTTATCTATTCTAAACATTTCTATTCTAATTCAGTGGTAAAGTGTCTACCAATCCAATGGTAGATTGTCCACTTCATAGTACATAACGTCAATGTTTTAAATTCTGATAGTATCTTTCTCTTCAAAATATTGTTTAAAATAGCTACTTTCTAATAGAAAAGTCTGAGCTACTAACTATCTTTTATAAATTTAATCAATTGTAGATTAATATTTTATAATATTATTACCATTATGTCTTAAACACTAACATCCTTTTTACACCAACATGTTATTTTTATATTAGATCTGGTGTATACATCTGATGTTACAGGTTGATATTTTATAATGTAGCCTAGTATTTTCTCTTTTTAATTAGATTTTATCTAAAATAACTACTTCTTAACTAATACCTTAGATCTAGTTTGGCACAGTTTATGAAAATAGTTTTTCATATCGGAAAAAGTTCTATTTCTAAAAGTGATACTTCCAAAAGTAATTAACTATATGTTTGTGTTTGGTAAAATACAATATAAAAACTTCTTATAAATTCATAAGAGTATTTTTGTCCACTAATTTTTTAAAATCAGCTACGTGTTTAATCTAAAATTCAGCTATTTTGAAAAGTTTCAATTTTTAACTTATAGTTGAATTTTAGCTATCTAGATAATTATTTTTATTAATTTTGATATTTACCAAATACTATAAACTGAGTCAAAATCAGTTTCTCACCAAAAAAAACTGTTTTTTCCTTTCCATAAGATGTGCCAAACGGGCACTTACACTAATTAAAAAAATCCATTTTAAAAATAAAACTATTGTATACATACAAAAATAATTATTGTGCTTAAAAATCCTGAAACTATATCCAATCAAGGTGTCTTCATATTTTTAATTCAAATATGTTGTATATTAGTGAATAAAGTATACTTATTATCATGAGTAACTATATCAAGTTAATATTGGAAAATAGAAAAGTGACTAGTGTATGAAAAATTATCAAAAGAATGCATATTACATATATATCATTATGACACTTTTAAATATGGATTTAGATTTAAAATTTTAATTTCAAATATTATATTTTAAATTTATAATTTGAAATTTACAAATTTATAAATCTCTTGTTTGAAATATATAAGGAATTTGAAATTTTAGATTTTAATTTTTTTAAAAAAAAAATTGGAGATTTTAAGTTAAAAATAAAAATAGTAGATTTGAAATAATTAAGTAAAAAAAATATTTGAAATATTAATTTTTGAGACATTAGATTTCACTAGATATTTAAATCATATTCAATTCACTTAATTTAAATGACTTAAAAATTAATTCGATTCAAATTCAAATCTAATATTTAAACTTTTATCATTAAAACCGTAAATCCTATATTTTTAGCCAATAATTGTATTGTGGATAAGAGATGAGGGATTTCAAGCTGCTGATAAAATATAAAACCGCTATCTCATTTTAAATCATTTCGATCCAAACGATGACACAATCTGGATTATCCATCAATAGAAATTTTATTTCATTATAGATTGAACACTCCTTTCGATTTGATTATTAGTGGAGTTACAAAATGTAATGCACAATTTTTTTTTTTTTTAATACATAATGTAGATTTGTGTTACATAGAAGAGAAAGATGGTCCCACCAAGAACTACTGTGATAGTAGCAACACACAGTATCCATGTGTCCCTGGCAAAGGCTACTATGGTCGTGGGCCAATTCAACTGTCATGGAACTACAATTATGGACCAGCAGGAGAAGCTATTGGATTTGATGGCTTAAACGATCCTGAAATAGTGGCCACAGATCCTCTTGTGTCCTTTCGGACTGCCATTTGGTTTTGGATGCTTAATGTTCACCCAGTCATAGACCAAGGATTCGGGGCTACAATTAGAGCCATTAATGGTGCATTAGAGTGTGATGGCGCTAATCCTCAGACTGTTCAGGCTCGTGTTAATTACTACTTGGATTATTGTAATCAATTTGGTGTTGATCCTGGAAGTAATCTCTACTGCTAAACCCTAAATTAAGTGGACAACCACTGTAATCTTTATTTAATAAGAAGTTAATAAACAATGTATCCTTTGAGATTTTTAAAATAAATCTCGTATAAATAATGTATCCTTTGAGATTTTTAAAATAAATCTCGTTGTGACATAGTGAAGTTTTCTATTTTGTTAATTAGACTTCAAAATTTCATTGATTCAAAATAAGAATACTGAAAGCTTGGAAGAAAATATCTTATAAAGAAAAAGAAATATATTATTCATTTTTATTCAAGTAAATTACAGATCGAGCTTGAACGAATGAATTAGAATCACTTGATCGATTTACATCAGCATTTGTCACCTCTGTCAAAAGAGTTCTGAGTTAACATTAGCTTCAAAGAAAGTCCTAGGGTGTTTTGTCTTTGTTTGGTTCATTAATGAAGCTTCTGTTCCTTTTGCCGTAGTCTTTCAAGCCTTTATTTTTGTCATGAGTCTCACTAATATCAGAATTCCTCTCAAATTCTTGTACATTTGGGAATTATTTGATTTGAATTCTGGTATTTCTTATAACTTGATAGGATAAGTGAGGCAAGATTTCTTGTATTTTGAAAGAATATCTATAATCTGAGTCCGGCTATCAAGAGGTTCTTTAATCTTGGTTTTCTCTGGTTGTGCTTCAAAATTAGCATTTGATGTATGCGTGGAGTTGTCTTGGCATATGATATTATTTGCTTGGAGCTGTTTTTGGTTGTCTTCTGGCATCTTCATTTCAATTCTGGCATAGCAAGGCGTTTTCATGTTCTCACAGTTTACTGATTGGTTTAAAGTTTTATATTCTTTCCTTCTTAATTATTTGCTCTCTTGTCTGTGTTTGGGAGTTGAAGCTGTTTTTTTTTTTCACTTCAGAGTGTTGTTTTTTTGGACTTCGCTTTGTTGATTTCATAGGTTTATTATATTTAATTTTTTTAGGTTCGTTCATAGGCTTGTGAACTTCTAGTTTTTAGCTATCTTGCTTAGTTGTAGGCCTCTATTCAAGGCTTGTTTTAGCCATAGTATTTAGGCTTGCTGATTTTTTGGCCTCAATCAGTTCATTATGGCAGTCCTTTTGCTTCTGCTTTTAGGTTGTACTATTTCATTTTTAATTATTAATTTAATCCCTTATTATCAAAAAATAAAAAATAAATAAAAATAAAATAGCCTGTAGTGATGTAATGCAAAAATTTAAGTGTTTAAAGGAATGTTTTACAAGAAAATCATAGGTTGATCGGTACAATTAATTAAATCGAAAAAAATTAATATATATATATATATAATTTAATATTTATTATATATAGAATGGAAATAAATATAATATAATTAAATTTAAATAAAAAATTTATATAAATTTATATTTTTTATTATGTCAATATAATCATATTAAATTAAAAGTTATATATATAGTAAGTTATGAACATTCACTTACTCAAATATTTATTCACGCAATAGGGTGATATGCAATAGGATTAAGATTTTGGCGCCGGGTAAAATTTTCTTAATTTCTGAAATTCTCTTAATTTCTTTTAACTCAAAATAACGTCGTTTTGAGTTAAAAAAATTAATATTGTTTTTATCAAAAATTAAAAAAAATTAGAATATGACCCGCTCGAACCAAAAAATCAGTCCGGTTCGATAAATTTACTGATTTTTTAATTGATTTTTAAAAGACGGATAAATAAAAACTGACTGGACCGATCATTCTTTATGTTCTTAATTTTTTTAATTTGACTGATCGGTCCGATTTAATTTTAATAACCATGGTTTAAAATCGAGCTTATACTTAATAATCTTCTAAAGAATAATTATGGCTATAAGATGAAAAATATACTTATTTCTGTTGTGAAGTTTATATTATACAAAGTCAGACCTTACAAAAATGCCAAAATAAAATACCATCTCATATATATTACTTAGCTAACCTAATCAATGTATGTAATTCTTGTTTTACATAATTCTTGCGTGATAACAAAGAGAGAGTTTTAGGCCCCGTTTGATTTAATTGTTTTTAATAATTATTAGATGTTAGTTATTGCTGATAGTTATTAGTTGATAGTTGATAGTCGATAATTATTATCTAATATCTGAGTATTTTAAATGTTTGATAAAATTATTATAAGCTGTTAGTTGTTAATATATTTATTGATCATAAAAAATAAAATAAATAAATATTTTTTATTTAAATATTATTTTTAAAAGATAATTTAGTTTTTTAAAATGAGGAAAATGGTGTACTGAAATTGGGACATAGATTGTGTGTACCTGATGTGGATGGATTACGGGAGAAAATTATGCAAGAGATGCATCATGCACCTTATAGTGTTCATTTTGGAGCAATAAAGATGTATCATGATTTGAAAAGTTGTTATTGATGGCCTGGTTTGAAAAAGGATGTGACTAAGTTTGTATCTACTTGCTTAGCTTGTCAACAAGTAAAGGTTGAACACCAGAAACCTTCAGACCTGTTACAAGAGATTGCATTGTCGGAGTGGAAATGGGAACAAGTAACCATGAATTTTGTAGTTGGGTTGCCACAGACTGCAAAGGGTTATGATTCGATTTGAGTTATAGTGGATCGACTTACCAAATCAGCACATTTCTTGGAAGTTAAGACCACCTATACGGCAGCTTAGTATGCTCAATTGTACATTGATCAAATTGTAAAGCTGCATGGAGTGCCAATATCCATCATATCGGATAGAGGTACTCAGTTTACTTCTCGATTTTGGCAGAAATTTCAAGAGGCAATGGGTACGCAGTTGAATTTCAACACTGCATTTTATCCACAAACTGATGGGCAGATGGAAAGGACCATCCTAACAATGGAAGACATGCTAAGGTTATATGTTTTGGATTATGGAGGCAGTTGGGACAAGTATTTACTTTTGGTGGAGTTTGCTTATAATAATAGTTATCATTCCACCATCGGTATGGCTCCATATGAGGCATTGTATGGCTAGAAGTGTCGTTCACCTGTTTGTTGGGTTGAACCAGGGGAGAAATCAATTGAAGGCCCTGAGTTGATTCAAGAGACAATGGAGAAAGTTCCAATTATTAGGAAGAGAATAATAATTACTTTCAGTAGATATAAGAGTTATGCGGATCCAAAACGGAAGGATGTACAGTTTGCTATTGGTGACCATGTGTTTCTTAAAATTTCTTCGATGAAAGGAGTAATGAGATTTGGAAAAAAGGGAAAATTGTTACCTAGGTATTTAGGACCATTTGAAGTATTGGATAGAGTTGGCAATGTGTCATATCGTTTAGCTCTTCCTCCGAGCTTAAGCCACGTATATCATATCTTCCATATTTCTATGTTAAGAAAGTATGTATCGGACCCGTCACATATTCTTCCAGTGCAAGAAATTGAAGTAGATAAAGACTTATCATATGAGAAAATTCCTATTCAGATTGTGGATAGACAAGTGCGGAAGTTAAAAAATAAAGAGATTCCGATGGTGAAAGTGCTATGAAAAAATCAAAGTATTGAAGAGTCCACTTGGGAAAGTGAATTTATTATGCAATAGAAGTATCATCATCTGTTTTCTTCATGAGGTAAGATTATTTTTAAATTCGATAACGAATTTATTTGTAGGGGGTATAATGTAATAACCCGAACAATTATAATAGGAAATCCAAATCGGGTAGGAATTATTTTAAATTTTTCAAAAAGTAATAACTGAAAATTAATCAAGGACAATGAAAAATAAACATTAGAGTGAATTATAGAATTTAAATGAGAATTAAATCGAATAAAATGGGCAATATGAATATAGTTAAAAATGCTAGAATATTAAAAATTATAGCAAAATAAATTGAAAATACTTAAGAGTTAATTAATTGATTAATTATTAATTAATCAAGGATTAGCCTAAAAAGTCAACAAAGGTGACTAAATAATTATATATGTATATAGATATAAATGTATAATTATTTCCAAAATTAAAATGATTTAATTATGCTATTCTTTTCTTTATTTCTTTTTCTTTATTTCTTTTTTCCTAATTTTCCTATTGGATCATTTGTAATATAAATAGATAAGTATGACAAGAAGCCATTATCTTCTTTATTTTCTCCTCCCATGGCTGAAATTTCTAGGCTTTTCTCCATGGAAATTTCTTCTTCCTATCTTCCTAAAATCATTTGATCTAGCATAAGTTCATTCACAAATAATTCTTCCGCCAACACCTAATTGAATTATTTGGGTTTAAATAGAGATTTGGAGTAATTTTTTTTCAAGATAAATTTCTTAACAAGTTTTGAAATTCATTTTTGATGAGTTATTGGAATGATTAAATGATAGGATAATATTTCTAGAGTAGAGAAAGTGATTGAGAATTCTGAAATTTTTCATCTCAGGAATTTCCTGTGACTTGACAGAAACTTTGAGCTCTATTGTCGTGCCCTTAGAGGTAGAATTTAAAAATGTGCAAAACACAAAAGTTGTAGCGGTGTATGTTTAAAATATATGTTCTTCAGAACATTTTGACTGAATATATGTTCTTCAGAACATTTTGACTGACTCCTTCTGTGTTGGGAGATATGAGTCTCCAAACATGACTAACTCGGATAGGGATTTTATTTCTGTGAAATTACCGAGACTCAGTAGAAAGTGAGAGCTAAGTATTGAGGCCCTTAATATAGGAATTTAACAATATTCAAAACATAAAAGTTGTAGATATACATGTCAGAAATATGTTTGCTTTTGGAAATTTTATTAAATTCTCATTGTATTGTTAACTATGGACCCCTGAGACAGATTGTCTCGGGTTAAGGATTTCAGAAATATAACATTTCTGAAATTGGTAAATATGAGGACCTTAAGTTCCGAATCAGGGGAAAGTCGAAACATGATAAATGTGTCATTATGTCTTAATTAAAATTCATGAAAATAGAGTAGCATTTGAACCTATACATAAAGAATTATAAGTGAAAAATCAGAGTATGCTCGGGTAGAAATTTTTGAATTTCTGAATGTTGTCTAGAATTTAGGTTTACTTATTGTATTTTAATGTAATTAGGATTCTAAATTGAGATTTATGTTTGTTATAGCTGCACAAAGGAGAGGTAAAGGAAAAGATAAGGAAGTGAAAGACCACTCTTTTAGTTTGTGCTAGGTGGTTGGGCACATTGAATTTTGGAGTGAGTAACATATATGTTTCTTTACTTGTCATCTTTGTATATTGTTTCCTTGAATCTTCCCTAAGAAAGTTTATTATCATTAAAAAGTTTTTTGATTATGTAGCCATTGTTAATTGATTCCTTGATATATATATATAAATATATTGATTGATGTTCATTATTGGACAACATTTTTACTTACCCTATATATGGGACCATTGACAGTACTACTCTCTCAATGGAGTAGATGTTTATTTATCGGGCATTGTGCACAGTGTATTGTATTGGGGACCCTATCTAGGAGGCGGTTAAGGTTCTAGACATACAGTCTGATCAACTATATGACTATTGACATGCTACTTAACTGCAGCCTTTGTCCATTGTCCATTGGATTTCGCTAACTATCATGGATATGGAATATTTGGTTCACAGTCTTTTCTTGCAAGTGACTAATGTTATTGATTATATGATTGTTCCTATTGAACTATATTGTATTTGAAACTGGATATTGAATTCCATTGAAAATCTTATTTCTTGGCATTAATATTATTATTTTGGAATATTGTAATTTGTTATTGAATAATCTTCTTTGTGAGTACCTAGCCTCACAAGTGAGGGAATATATATGTTATTTATTGAGATTTGTCTCACCTCATTGTGGTTTATCCTTTTCATGATTTGATAGATAGCGACGATTCTATTTCTTCTCTCTTCCTTCAGGCGTGGAATTTTTTTTATCTAAGTAATGACTCATTATTTGTATTTATGGATCTTTCTATAGTAGCTCCATAATATGTAATAACGGATTTAGTAATGGCAATGTAAAATGAAGTTATGTTACTGAGATGTAATTATTACACTATATATGCAGTGTAAAGTATTGGATTGAAAAAAATGATAATAAATGTGGCATGTACATTATAGTATGAGATGAGTATGGGATTAGATGTGCTGATTTGTACAGATTGTGTTAATGTTGGTTATGAAAAGGGGGACTTTGGATCCTGGGTATTAGATTGTAAAAGTAAAGTAGTTATGACGAATTTTCTATAGAAATATTGAATGGAGTTCTACGGGTTTAGGTGACCTTATGCCTTCCCCATAACCTAGGACCGTCATATCTTCTGAAATGGGGGATGTGACAATTTTATTGTAGCTGGGTATTTTAGAGCATTTCAAAATTTGTAACAAATTAAATTTTAATCTAACATTTTATTTTTAACAGCTATTAATTATATGACTTGATTATTTTAAGGTCCCATGTTCTTATTTATTTACATATTTATTTATATGATAAAGTTAATCTTATTAAGTCAAAAACAATGTCATAAGTTTTTTTAAATTCTAATTGTTGTGTTACTTTTACTATGAGATTGATATCAAATATTTTTTAAATGTTAGATAATAATTATGAAATGATTTTAGTTGTGAAATTTAATTACTAATAGTTTAATGAAAAATATTGCTATTACATCTAAAATAAGTCATATATTATTATATAATTTATAATTATTTTTAATTTAGTCATCATAAAAATTGAAATTTATTGTTTAAGTAACACATGTGTGTAAGTAAAAAATAAATAACTATTCAGACTTTTATAAATTTCGTTTAAATTTCACATCTTCAAAAAATTAATACAATATCATTAGTGTAGCATATATTATATGTGATCCTAATGATGATAAAAAATAATGATCAATGGGAGTTAGTGAAATTGATTGCATTTCCATTCAATAAAATAATTATTGTTTGTTTTAATGGTAGTTAACTTTATAATTTAATTAAATAATTCCTTATTACTGTCCATATAGTACTGTTTTCCATAAGTTTATAATGATTTAAAGTAAATTTTTGCTATTGTCTGAATCATTTTTTTTCCGTTTTGAAGTGCACGGCTGTGCAGATTTTTTTGCTACTGGCTCAATAAATTTTATGCCCTTTTTAAAGTGCATGGCCGTGAAGATACTTGCCCACACACTTTAAGTCTCAAGGGTTATAACTTGCAAGGGAAGCTGTAAAATTTACTGCATTTGCATAATGCTAAAAAATAAGTTAAATTAATGAACATGTAAATTTTCACATCAAAGACAAATAAATCAAGCATACAGACATGCACAAGCACACAATTAAAGTCATTCTAAGTTGTTTATTTTGTAAGCTACCATATATTCTAACTATTAATTAAAGCTCACAATTGGACAACACAAAGGACATGAGGTCAATGATTCATAGTAGAGAAACAATTATACGACCAAGAATCAAACTGGATATGAAAACTTTTTTGAGCTTGAGGTCCCTAGCTCCTTGTGATAAGAGAATACATGGTAATATAGCTTTACCCAGTGGCAAATTTATCTTGAGAGTTACAAGACCAAGATCATTCTTTCAATTTTTAATTTTTTTTATTTGACCGGTCAGTCCGATTTAATTTTAATAATCATGGTTTAAAGTCGAGCTTATACTCAATAATCTTCTAAAGAATAATTATGGCTATAAGATGAAAAATATACTGATTTCTGTTGTGAAGTTTATATTATACAAAGTCAGACCTTACAAAAATGCCAAAATAAAATTACTTAGCTAACCTAATCAACGTTTGTAATTCTTGTTTTATTTCGAACTTTACATGATTCTTGCGTGATAACAAAGAGAGTGTTTTAGGTTCCATTTGATTTAATTATTTTTAATAATTATTATATGTTAGCTGTTGCTAATAGTTATTAGTTGGTGACTGATAATTGATAGCGAGTGACTGTTACTGTTATTTAATAGTTGATTGTTTCAAGTATTTGATAAAATTATTATTAATTATTAACTGTTAATATATTTAATGACTATAAAGAATAAATATTAATAAAAAAAAAATTTAAATATTATTTTTAAAAAATAATTTAATTTTTTTATTTCAAAAAGCAAGAATTTTTTTTTAAAACTCTAAAATGAAATTTTTATAAATAATTAATTTTTTATTATTTAATAATTAATAATTATTAATAATTAAATCGATATGATGTAATTATTAAAAAATAAATAAATAAATAAGAATTGCATACAAAATTTTGTCGAACATATATTTACTAACTTTCAAGTTTTACCCAACTTGTTGCATTAATGCATGTCGATCACTTTTTTTGCGGTACAAAAATTTGAGTATGTCACTATTTCATTAATTTGAATATTAATTTCTAGTGGTCCAACATGGAAATTAAGGCAATTAATATGGGTTGAAATTTAAATAAAATATGCGTGGATATCATAATTATAAACTACAAAACTTTTTCTAGAACAAATGAGGACTTTAAATGTCAGATATAATTAAAACTTTCCTATAAAAAAAGTCAGAATATTATTTTTAGTTTATAAAAATGTCAAATGGAGGTTATAGGATGTTCATAATTGTCTTTTTTTTTTTTATAATGGATTAATTATAGTTTTTTTTTTATAGAATGATTTATTATATTAAATTTTTTTTTAATTTTTTAAAAATATATTAATTTCTTCTTGACAAATGTTATAATATATTACTAAATTTTTCCGTCTAATTTTATTGTTAGTCAACTGTTAGTCAACCAGGTAATAAAAAGACTAAAATATTCTTATCTTTTATTTTTAATTAATTACATTCTATTTTTATTTTAATTTTTTTTAAGGTTAAAAAATTTATTTTCATATTTTTGATAAATTTTAAAATAAAAAATAAACACAAATATTTTTTAAAAAATATTTTTTATTTTAAAAAATAATTTAAAAAGAAATTAAATTATTTCTTCTTAAATTTTTTAATACAAATAAAAAATTTATTTTCATATTTTTGACAAATTTAAAAATAAAAATTTAAAAATATTTTTTAAAAAATATTTTTATTTTTTATTTGTTATTCTTTAAAAAATAAAATAAAAATATTTTTTAAATATTTTTAAAAAATATTTTTATTTTTAAATTTATCAAAACTATAAAAATAAATTTTTTAACTTTAAAAAAAATTTAAAATAAAAATAGAATGTAATTAATTAAAAATAAAGAATAATGGTATTTTAATCTTTTTACTATCCTTATAAGATTGAATAAAAATTGACTAATGGCAAAATTGGACGAAAGGATCTAATAGTATATTATTACTTTCGTCATGTAGGAGTTAGTATATTTATAAACGGTCAGAAAAAATTTAATATAATGAGTTATTCTATAGAAAAAAATTATAATTAACCCTTTTATAATTTATAAAAACAGTTAATAAAAATTCTCAGAAGTTATTTGTAGCCCGGCTGCAGCTGAAATTCTTCATTTGCTACTTTAAAAAGTGAAAAAAAAAAAAAAAATTGAGCTGGCTATATCTTATTGATCTTATTGACAAATTTAGATGGAGATGGCAAATCTGATATGACTTGATGATCCAATTTAAATTTATTCCTCTAAAATTAATTTATAATTCATTTAAATTAATATATAATTCTAAAATAATTTGATTTAAGTAATTTGAATCACAACAATTCAAACTTGGTATTAATTCTTATTATCCAATGATATGACTTGATAATTTGATAAAAATTAATAAAATAATCAATTTTATTAAATAATAATCAACTCTTACAATCATATAATTATAACCTTTATAAATTACTAATTGTTGCAATATATTTATTTAAATTATTGTTATTATTATTTACTAATATTAATAATTTTATATAAATTAAATTCACAAAGTTAATAAATTTTAAAAAATAAGGGTGACGTTATTGTTAGATCTTCGCCAAAAGTAAGAATAATTTAAAATTTTTTGATAGGTTAATAATTTTTTTTTATTGGATTTAATAATTTTTTTTCTTCCCTTTTGTTTATCTCCTAAATTCATGCTAAATGATAATAAAGAAAAAATTATCAATATCATATACATGATTTTCATTCTAGAATGGTGAATTTTAATCGTTGTCAAGGTAACTTTCGCATGACTTTTTGAAATCAAATTGATTTTTTTTTTTTTTTTTGCTAATAAATCTCCTTATTCAATCAAAATGATAATTTTCATAATCTTTATATGTGTTTTAAGTTATTTTCTTCTTCTTCTTTTCATTCTTGAATAACTACATATAAAATTCCAAAATTCATTTCTTCAAGAAAATCAACTAAAAACATTACTTTTTTCTCAATGACAAAAGAATCCCTATGTAGTTTTTTTTTTTTTAATTTATATATTTATTTTACATTTTAATTGCAATATCAAGAATTTCTTGTTTAATTAAAAATATTGATAATTTATTTATTTCTTTATTTTTTTAATTATAAAAGAATTGAAATTTACGTCAATCTAAGATAAAAAAAAAAAAAAAAGAAGCATTTTTTTGTTTATCACTTAACATCAATTTAGAAAATTAAAAAAATAAATAAAATATTAACTAAATCAAATAAAGAGTGTTATTGATAACATCAGTATTTTTAAAATATTCTTGCTTTGGGGATAATAATCTGCTATGTGTTGGTCTCTTTCTTCTTATCATCGATCTCTTTTATAATATATTTTTGTTATTTTTTAGTTGGTCTATATATAATAAATTTGATTTATATATACTTTATATATTAATATTTAAGAATCAAAATTATCAAAAGGTAATTAATAATTAAATTTAATAAAAAATAATAATAATAGTTGATATATGTTAAGATATTTTAATAAAAAAGTAAATAAAATCATGAAATTTTAAAATATTATTAATAATTTATTATCATAATAATTTTATTTATGTCAATAAATTAATGGACATATCATAATATATTAGAAAAGTATATATTTATTATTTATAATTATATATATGATTATTTTTATTTTTTTAATTATTTACAGATTTCATGTAAAAATTTTATATTTAAAAATAATTTTTTTAAAAAATAATATTTAAGTGACTCGTTTTAATTAGTTCCACAAATTAAAATGAAATTTCTTTTAGATCAATTTAACATTTAATTCGATCTACTTACAACCTAAAATGACTCACTTAAAAAAAAAAAAAAACCTAAATTCATCCGAATTCTAAATAATCCTAATTTACCAACCCAAATCCGTTGGACTCCATCCATTTGTCAAATCTAAATTTAGGTATAAATTCCATTATCTACTCCTTTGACTCCGACGCTAATGACATCTCTTTATCTTAAGAGATAGTATTCTTTGTATGAAAAAGTCTCTTCGTTGGATGTATATTGACTAAGTCCATTTTTCAATAATTAATTTCTCATTAAAAGTATCCCAATGAAAACTATTTTATCCTTTAAAATATATTCATGCAAATGCAACTATTAATATCAAGAATTCATTCGCTTTGTTCTTAACCCTCATCTCATTTATTAAATGGGGTAGGACAAATTTTAAATTTTAAATATGAATTAAGTTTAAATTTAATTCGAGTAACAGTATAATTCGACTTAAATTCAATCTGATTATATATTTTATATATATAATTTTTAAAAAATTTTAAATATTATATACATATTTAGTATATATTTTTATGATAAATTATATATATATATATATGATAAATTATATCTTACAATTTTTTTTTAACCGTTAATTCAAAAAATTTGCATTTGTTAGATTCAAATTATTGACACTCACTTTTAAATTAAACAATTATATTTTATTATTATTTTAAAATTTTAATTTTTTTTATTTTCTAATAACATGTCTCATTTCAATAATACTAATTTACAACTGTTGACAGTGATAAATATTGTATATTTGTGAATTTCTTGTGTACTTAATCTAAAATCTATACTAAATTTTGATCTATTTATTTTAATTTTATTGGTATACATAAGATAAAGTTTTTCTAGGAAAATATAAGAGAGAAAACAATAAGATAGAAAATGAAAGAAATATGCAAAAAAGATGAATAGAGTGTAAGATTGAGTGCTATGGTTTATTAGATGTAAATATAAATGATCATACTTTTCATATAGTAATAATAATAAAAGAAATTGAAATAAAAAAATTGAAGAGCTTTATTCTTCAAAGTTAATTATAATTATCTTCATCAAATTAGTCATTAATTCAAAAACATTAAGAAATCTTAGAACAATAACCAATTGTAATTAACTGAATAATTAAGAGATGATTATTATACAGGAAAATATAAGACTTTTCAAAGTTGACCAAAAAGTGTTATTACAAGACAAAGTCAAACCACAACATTAAATAATTAAAGTTAACAAAGACAAAAAAAAGTCAAACAACGCTCCTTCTAGAGGATAACAGCTAGCTGCACGTCCCAATTGAAATTCACATCTCCAATACGCACTATAAAAATCCCACCATATACCATTATTCACATCACAAACTAAAAATGGCAGTCTCTACCACAAAAAATCTTGCAATCATTCTTTTAGTCGGAATTGTCGCCGGTGCTGTACCGGGATACGTTATGGCTCAAAACTGTGGCTGCCCTTCGGATCAGTGCTGTAGTCGGTGGGGATATTGTGGCACTAGCGACGAATACTGTGGCACTGGGTGCCAAGAGGGTCCTTGTATTGCTCCTCCACCTACAAATGATGTTTCAGTGGCTGATATTGTGACAAGTGAATTTTTCAATGGGATAATTGGTCAAGCTGATGATAGTTGTGTTGGGAAGAGCTTTTATTCACGTGAAGTGTTTCTTGATGCTTTGGATTCGTATCCTCGATTTGGTAGAGTTGGTTCTGTTGAAGATTCTAGGCGTGAAATTGCTGCTTTCTTTGCTCATGTTACACATGAGACTGGACGTAAGTTTAATTCTTCGTTTATTTTGAGCATCATTCAGTACATATATAAGATTTTATATGGGAGCGAACACCTTGCACTATAAAACACACACAAAAAAATTTTAAGTAAACTTAATTCACTATATTAAACTATGAACTATTGTATTAAAAAGTAATCAATAAATACTTGTTTTGCATATGCAGACTTTTGCTACATTGAAGAGATAAATGGTGCAAGCAGAGACTATTGTGATGAGGACAACACTCAATATCCATGCAATCCTGACAAAGGTTATTATGGCCGCGGACCAATCCAACTCTCATGGAACTATAACTATGGACCAGCCGGAGAAAGCATCGGATTTGATGGATTAAACTCTCCTGAAACTGTGGCTAATGACCCACTAATTTCATTTAAAACTGCCCTTTGGTTTTGGATGAACAATGTCCAACCCGTCATAGGCCAAGGATTTGGAGCTACGATTCGAGCTATCAATGGTGCTCTTGAATGTGATGGTGGAAATTCAGCTACTGTTCAAGCTCGAGTAGGCTATTATACTGATTATTGCAATCAACTCGGTGTTGCTCCTGGAGATAATCTGACTTGTTAGACATATGATATGGTATATATTTGCTTTGATAATTCTGTATTTTTTTTATTTTTTTTTGCATGGACTAGAAGGAAATAAAAAATGAAATTACTTTCACTAAATTATGTAGCAAAGCCAAATTTATGTTAGAAAAAGAATAAACTTAAATATCAGAGGTTTTTGCATTTTATGTCATTCAATGGTGTTATTGAGATCAAATAAAAGTAAGCATTTATACTATTTAAAGCTCTCAAAATTTATTATATATTTATGTTATTTCGAATTAAGTTCCTCTCAAATTTAAGAATCAAGATTACAAAAATATAATTGATTATGTTTATTTATACTTCAAATCAAGATTACAGATTGGTTATCAATAGAACAACTTCTTAAAGACCGGGCCTATTCCCGTTTGTTCCGACTCAAATCTGAATTCCATAACACTATCAAAGGCAATTCCTCCCTTTATGAGTATCTTCAAAAGCTTAAAACCATTAATGATTCTTTAGTTTCTCTAATTGATGATATTTCTACCTCCTGATTATGAAGGTGTAATGGTGAATCTACGTTCTAGATGACCACTTCCCTCTTTCCTTGATGTTCGAACAGAGTTATACCTTCATGAAATTCTGTTGCAATTTGGTTTATCCCACATTGAAAAAATGAAAGAAAAAACAGAGGTTATCGTGTTAATTGGTACGCCCAATTAGGGGGTGGCATCTGTTTGATTGGATTAAAAAATTATTATCAAATTAAATTGGTTTGATTCAATTTAATTTGATTTAATATATTGAACGATATTTTTTTTTATAAATCGTTATTATTTTATTATAAATTTAAAAAAAAATACTCATAAAATATCTATAATAAAAAAAAAATTAAAAATAATTTAATATTATACAACACAAAATTTAACTATTTCATTAATTAACACACCTAAGATTTATATTATTATTTTTAAATTTTAAATTAATATTAATTTAAAAAAATATAATTGTATATAAATAAAATAAAATATATTTAGTTATAATAATAATAATAATAATAATAATAAATAATAATATATATATATATATAATTTCGATTCAATTTGATTCAATTTGCAATTAAAAAAAATATTTAAATCTAAATTAAATTAAATTTTTAATTTATTTTATTTTTTAAATCAAATCAAATTAAATAAATTATTAAACTAAAAATTTTAATTTAATTTAATTTAATGGATTTTTTTTTCAACTACGCCCAATAATAAATTTTGATGCCCATGATTATATGTGTCCAATTATGTAACTCCTCCCTAATGAATTGACAATAGTTATGAACATTTTGATGTTAGGCCCAAGACTAAATGCAAAAACCTATGAATTATAACTGTCCAATTATCCAATTATACTAAATGCAAACTAGGCCCGGAATCCATTTATCCAAATTAAATTACCATACTTCCACAAGTCCTAAGAGAAAGCAGTTGGGCACCAAGTCTTCTAAAAAAAACAGTATGCAAATTGACCTTAATAATCCATCTTTATATATACTTACATGTTTACAAGGAACATCAATTTAATTATTTTAAATTATGCTAATTTTGAATTTTCTACTTATAATTATTTTATATAATATAACTCCATATTTAATTATTTTATTAACTTATTTTTATGAATAGAATATTCATTTTATATATACCTACATGTTTATAAGCAACATCTATTTGAGAGTTAAAAGAAAATTAGTACTCTAATAATCATCTATTGTTTAATGATAAAATTGATAATGAAATTAAGTAAGCACCCTTAAGGGATAGATTTTTTAAATTTCATTTGAAAAATCATTGTCTCACCTGAATAGTTTTGGGTGTAACTTTGTTAACCCTAAATTAATCTAAGCATAGATTAATCAAAATTAAAACCTTCATATTATTTTAAGGATCCTTTGTTTCAGTTCTATTAATATTGGATTAAATAAGAACAAATACGATTAATTAACTTAATTCATCCGTGTCAAAGCACAATCAACTTTTAATTAAAGATTAGTGAAAAAAAAGTAATCAACTTTTAATTAGGGATTTGAGCGAAAAAGATAACATGATTTTCTGATATACAAGATCAACTTTCGTCATAAATTTGATATTCAAACCATAAAGAGTCGCGGTGTGAATGTTTAGGTTGCAAAAAAATCATCAATTTCAAGAAATGACCACATAATATATGAAGAAAAATGAGTTTTTATTGATTTGGGTGATAAAAAATACACAATGACTTTATAAAAATACTTAGATCTAGTTTGAAACAACTTATGAAAATAATTTTTCATACGGAGAAAAATTATTTTTCTAAAAATAATATTTTTAAAAATAATTAACTGTATGTTTGTGTTTGGTAAAATACAATTTAAAAATTACTTATAAACTCATAAGAATATTTTTATTTACTAATTTTTTAAAATTAGCTACGCGTTTAATTTAAAATTCAGCTATTTGAAAAATTCTAATTTCTAACTTATCCAAATAGTTGAATTTTAGCTATTTAGATAATTATTTTTATTAATTTTAATATTTACCAAATACTATAAACTGAGCCAAAATCAACTTCTCACTCAAAAAAAAATTTTTTTCCCTTGTGACAAACGGGCACTTATGGTGTAGCTACAAAAATATTATTATAATTACAAAAATAAAGTAAAAAACTCTAATTTAATTGGCAGTTTAAATGAAAATTGAATTTATTATGTGCATCCGGATCCATTGTTATTAATCTGAATTTATTTACATGGATTGCTTCAAATCCAAGTCCAACAAAATTTTGGACCTAACTGCTAATTTTGGGCCCGTGTTAACAAACTTCAGCCGCTTCAAGGTTGGAATTTAAGGTATCCTTACATTCTCCTGATGGCTTGATATTGGCATCATATCAACCTCTTGTATTTTGGTTTCAGTCTTTGAAATTGGTATTGCATTATCGGATCTACTGGTGTTTAGTCATTTTGTGTTGATTGAGTTTTCAGTTTGCCGATATGTTCTTTGTTTCTGCTCGTATAGTGGATTTGCAATTTATACTGACACCAAGTAGAGGAAGCTTTAGTGCATATATGAGGCTTAGAGAACTCTTTGCATTCTCCTACTTGTTATTTGTGGCAATTGGAGAGTTTCTCATTCTCTTATTTCAATCATGGATTTCTCAATTTGATTCTTTTTTTTTTTTTTTTTCTTTTTGCACTCGAGGTGAACAATAATATGAAAAAACTTTATCCTGAATTATATAAATTTGTCCTGTACAACAAGCTAAATCCACTAAATGTAGTGTTGTTTCTCTTTTTCATGCAAGGAGAAATGGTAGTATTTTGACTATCATATATGTCAAATAAACTTAGATTCTAGATTTTAAGTATCCATATTTAGATGATAAAAATAAGAGACAGATGTAAAAATTTTTGGAAGTAGGTATTATGAATAGTTTTATAGCAGAAAATGTTCTCTCAACAGTTGCAGTTATTGCCAGCAAAACAAATGTTAATTTTACAAGCAAATAAATCAAGAAATACATTATAACTTTTTCTTTTTCAACTATCTTCTTAGCAAATTCGATAATTTCTTACAAATTTAAAAAGTGAAGTGACGAGAAAAAAGAATTAATAGACGAGAGAATTGAAAGTTTGAGTTGAGAGATATTAAGATAATTTAATTTTGGGTTAAGTATTTTTATTTTGAAAGCACAATTTACTATTTTAGCCTTATATGCATGTTAAAAATTGCAAATGCCCATGATTCTACTTGGATCCACCTATCATAAAAATATCTTGAACCATCTACTTAAAAGTCGAATTATTTAACATATTTCATATACAGCATGCATATCTATTTTTATTTTATGATAGGAAGAAAAAATTAAAATCCTCAAAGCTTCCAATGAAATTATTAGATCAAGTCACCATATATAAGTAGTGGACACATACATATACATGTAGAAATCATATTATAAAAATCAAAACTTTATACTTCGTATAACACTAGTAGTGGAAAATTCTTCTATATTTATTTATATAATTACATTCATAAAAAAATATATATATCATATAATCCCTATAGAACCCAAGTTATTACAACATATTATGACTCTAAATCAAATAAACAAATAACGAAAAAATATAAAATAAAATAAAATTCTGTCTTTCTGTTCTTTTCTTTTCTATGTAAGTTAAATATCCAGTAACTTCAGTGACCAGGTCCTTTTGGACTAGGCCCTGATGCTAATCGTTCAAGAAAGCAAGCCATGGTGGTTTTTGCCTTCTCATAAACTGAAGAGTATGTCTCCAGATGATTTGCAGCAGAAAAATCCTCTGGTAAAACTCGACTTGCCTCTACCTGAACTTGACTCGAAAAGATAATAGAAATCAAGAAAATAATAAAAAAAGTAGTTATTGATTTCTTGAAACTCATTGTCATTTTCCAAAATGCACTTCACTTAATTATATTACTTCCTTCAAATAAAAATAAAAAGAACTCAAAAGTTCTATGTTTCAGAGAGAGAGAGTGTTTGTTGTGGTTGTGAATGAGGATATGTGAAAGTGGTTGGTGTATTTATAGAGGTTTTGGTGTGCATACTGAAAAGGGATTTGGAGGGTTACGTGTTGACCAAATTTTGTTTGAAAAAGTCAAAATCTATGTACTTTTGAAGGCTCAATGTTATTGGTTTAACTCTCTGTTGGGTAAGATGAAACATTGGGATTTTAATTTTTTATAGTTTGAATACATCTTATTAATTTGAATATTATAAGTCAAATATTACTACTAGTTCATGGCTTTGATTTTATGTGGAGTGAGGGCAATTTGGTCATTTCAGGTAAAGTCGGTAATTAAGTAATACTAATAGCAGATTTGCACTATGCAAGAATTTTAATTTTTTTCATTTATCTTAATTTTTTAATATAATCAAAATATTATTGTTATTATTATTTTATTATTGCTTTTAAATACTAATTTCTCATAATTTTGAATACTCATATATATATATATATATATATATATATATATATCTTGAAAACTAATGAGAACATTAATTATATGCATTAATCTGTATAAATTTTAATTAAAATCTATATAAATACAATGACATGAAAAAAATTGATAAGTTGATTTTATTTATAAATTTAATTTTTGAGCATGACAAAAAATTTGTAAGTATTTTATAAATTCAATGATCCCAACTCCTTATATGGAGAAGGTGGTGTGGAATGGTGACTGAAAAATCTATTGAGTGGCTTGGTCTAGCAAGAGTGAGTCTATAATGAACTTTGAGGGATCCTTTTCATGGGTAAAAATTTTATTTTGAAAATAAAATTTTAAAACACAAAAAATTATTTAATATTTTTTAAATTTTAAAATTATATTTCATACATATTTTAAATAAATCCAAACACCAACTTCTAAATTTCTAAATCTTTTAAGTTTATTTATATTTTTTATAAAATGAATCGATGTCATATTCAAGACTCAAGAATGAGATATATATTTATTTCTCATCACTTATAAAAAAAATTTAGATGCATATTTAATAATTTATTACTCCATAATACTAATATCAAGTTTAAGGCTATAGGATTATTTTAGTTTCAAACAGAAGAAAAATAAAGAGGGACAATTTAGGAGTACGTTTAATATTTTAAGTCTCTGATTGGAAATTTTGAATATTGACTAATATATAAAAAAAATTCTATTATTTTGAATGGACTTAAATTGCATAAGAAAAATTGAAAAATGGCGGAGATGACAACTGGGATGGCAGCTAAGGTATAAGGATGTATGTTGGACTCTTGGAAATTTTTAGTCGTCCTCGGAAGTTATTTGTATTGAGCACTTCCACTCTTGGAGGGTGATGGGTAGGTGCAAACGCTAAAAGACTTGGGAATGTAAGCTTTTGGCTCGAAAATGGATATGGCAATGACTTGGATTCAATTCTTATCCTTGGAAAATAAAATTTCCAGTAAATTTTAAAAATCAAAACATTTTTTTTTAAATATTCAAATATCATCCTTATGTAAATCTTAAATAGCACATTGTATATTTTTGTTTTCAAAACATAAACATAAAAATAGTTCATTATATCTCTCTTTCTATTATCCTTTCTGACTCTTTTTGTTACTATTTATGTTATCTCTCCCTCATAATATATTTTTTTCAAATAATTATATTAAATAAAATTTCAGAAAATTGAAAATAATTAAATTTAAAAAAAAAATTCATTTTTTATATACTTAAAAAATTAAATAATTAAATATAATTTATATTATATAATTTTACATCACATCCTATGGGCAAGATAAGTCATTTTTATAACTTTTAGAGTCATTTTTACACTTAAAAAAATGAAAAAAGGGTGATATGTTATTTTAAATATATATGAGGGTTATATTTGTATATTTTTCTTTTTTATTTTGTTTTATAGTAAAATATAAAGTTAACGAGGTATATACAACAAAGTAGAGTAAAATATATGTTTGGTTTAGTAGTCACACCGATAGCTATTAAAAATAATTAGTAGGCTTTAGCTAAAAAGTATGATAATTTGGTAAAATTTTATTAATTGTTATTGCTGTTGAAATATTAAATAATGAATAAGAGTATGATTTATTTTTAATATATTATTATATATTTTAGTTATTTTTTATGTGTAGTATAAATTATAAGAATAATGAAATTAATAATTAAAAAATTATAACTAATTATTTTATTATATATTATTTTTTTTCTAAACATGAAGATGATAATTTTTATAAATATTATTTATAATATTTTAATAACTATTTATTATTATTATTATATAAAAATTTATTTGAAAATATATTTTTATTAATAATAATTTTTTTAGGTAACAAATTTCAAATTTAAATCATTAATTAGTTTTTTTTTTTCCAAAGATTGATATAGTTATTCAAAGTAAAAAAAAAAAAAAAAAAAAATTATCAATTTGCTACAATAATTAAATCAAACATTCATTAATTCTCTCTTTGCAACTAATAATTTTTTATTATATATATATATATATATAGTAAGATGATATCACATATCAGATGTCACACATCTTATTATCTTCATCTCTCCATTTCAATTAACAGTATATTATGATTTCACCTCAAAAAATATATTATTCATATTAAAACTAATGTATTCGCAAATGAGGAAAATCCTATTTTATGATTTCACCTCAAAAATTAAACTCTCATTAAAATAAATAATTTTTTTTTTGAAATTAATATATTTAAATGAAATTGATAAAATTTGCTTACAATTAAATTGCGTGTTTGTGTGTGTATGCATATATCTTGTAATTAACAAGAATTTCCCTTTCATTTGATTTCAAACACGACGTATAAATTTTGACTAAAACTAATCACACCCTAATAGTCCTATTTGGGCGGTAATACAAGTAAACATGCCCACTATACGGAAAACATGTTCCTTTCTTTTTCCTTGCTAAATTTATAAGCCTACACGTTCTTAGTCAAGCATGAATGCCCATGTCTGAAGATATTTTGGAATAATAAGCATTAAAATGTACAGTTCCAAGGCCCAAAAATAATTAAAAAGCATTAAAATGTAGAGAATTTGTCATGTTTTACAAATGCAATATCCTCTTAGCACACAATTGTTCTCTTTAAGCTGAGAAGCCATCACTACTTGACCAGCAGCCTACTGCTACAGAATGTCATCCATTGCAGTCAGCACTGACTCACAACATAAGAAATTCTTGTTTCTACTGCATATTTTAAAACCAAATACAAAAGCCAAAGTTATGTTATTTGCAAGTTCAAAAAAACTGTTGCAATTACAATCCAAGTCACAATTTTGCTTATAAATTACAATTGCAAAGCGATGATTTGGCGTGATATCTATATATAATATATATGTACACACGTAAGTTTGGTGAACTATACAATGGCTGTCTATTTGGCCTTTATCTCTACAGAGTTTATATCTTTAGCAGAAGAAGACCTATTCCAACTTTGTACTTGCGAGTACCGATTGCAATACTTTAATAATCCTTTCTCTTTTGTCTCAATTCATTCAGCTCCATCTCAATCTCAGGATCTCGAAATGAAGAGCTGCTGACAACTGTTCTCCAGGGCGGCAGTTCTCCTTTCTGTTAAACAGAAGAAGAAAAAACAATGGTCAATTGGACAAATAAAATAATTAAAGGAAACTTATAAGCATAGATATTTTCATTCTTTTTCCTCTGGTTTATGGACAGACAGTGAAACAAAGAAGTCATTCCTGAAATAAAAAAAAAAAAAAAACCATGCTCAAATGAAAGCTTTAAAACGCTTTTTATTGGTAATGGTTTCCATTTCTGAACAAGTAAAATATAATAAGCCAATGGGAGCTCCTAATCCCATATCTCCTTAAGTCGGGATTCATTACTGCCCCAAATAACATTAACACCCATTGTTTCCTGTCCAGTTTCTACTGTTTACTACTACTGAATGACGGACAAGAATTAAAATTTATAATCTGTTCAAAACCTATTGCCAAAATGAATTTATATGTTCCCAGTAAAGAGTAATAATGACGTACCACTTATTTTCTGATATAACAAGATGTCTAAGGGGTACCTTTTTGCTACCAGAAAGTTCCTTCTTCAGGTTCTCAAGATCATCATCAACTGATGAACTCTCAAGTAATGCAAACTGTAAAACATATGACAAGCATACAAATGGTAAAGACCAGGAAGTGAAATTTTTTCTGTAAGAAATCATCAATGCAAATGACATAGGATAGTTTTTACAATATTCAACTATGGCGATTGACTTGTTATATTAGGATTAGGGTCAGAAGTGACATGGAGTGTGCTAGGAACAGGACAGTTAACGGCACTGCTCATATAAAAAAGTTCAATAGATGCTTTCATATTTATTACATAGCAAAGACTGCAAATTCCCCTGTACAAAGAAACCTTAGCAATCAAAACTATAGCAACAACTCAAAGTCATGAATTCTTGATCATGCTCGATTCTTCTAAAAGAATAGATAGAAAATTTTTAAATAGAACCTCACACCCATCAAATCTTGCTCCAAAAGAATATGTAGTTAATGGAAGAAAAAAAAAAAAAAAACTAAATTTATTTACTGCTACATTAGCATGAACAATGCTACATTGAGACTGTTTTTGGATTCAAAGGGAAAAGGAGAAAGAAGCAAGGGTTTCAACTCCTGACTGTCTATACTAAAGGCTATTGCAACAACTTGATTCCATTTGAATTCTGAAAAATAGACAGTCAAAAATTCAAATTCCTAATCTATTGAGGACCCAAAGAAGAAAATTGAAAACTTGCCAGGGAAACTTAAGACCAAAAGGATCTTCATTGATGTAGAATCAATTAACCTAATAATTGATTTCCAAAGATGACGATTCTTCTCTAGCAATAAAGTAGCCACTATGTCCATCTATGCATAACAAACAAGCATGGAGTAGAGATGAAAATTTGGACATAATATGCAAACATGGAGCACGAAAATGAAATTAAATTGGCTTAATCATGTTCATGTTGTAATTTTGACAACAGAATAAAGACGGGATGATCATATTGCAAACTGAACCAATAACCCAAACTTTTGACATATTTTTTATTGTAAAAAAGAAAACCAGTTATAAGTACTTTATTAATTTAAAACAGTTTTCAGAAATATGGATGATAAATTTGTCATCTAGTAAATAAAACCAATAAGAATACTAGCTAAATATTAATTGTCATCCATCATTCATGTCAGGTTAGTCATGTCATGTCAAGTTTGATCTTAGCAAGATAACAGTTAAGGATTGCATAATTGCATTTGAATCAGTTCAAACAGTTAGCCCATCTTTCAAAACAATAAGAACATGTCTTAGTTGTCACCCCTAATGGATATTGTACTAACACAATCACTTTATATCATTATACTTTGTACTTTTTTCTTATTTTGGTACAAGAATCTTCTATTATCAATATCATCTAAATGAGACACGATTGATTTGAGTAGTTAAAAATCACCAAACTAAATTGCATCGATGAACAATAATTCAGGTCAAAGGATGGACAAATGTTATTTGTGCATCCTATCCTGTTCATGTATTGCCCACATCTCACAGGCTTTGGAACACAAATGAAAGTTACGAACAAAGCAAGACAATGTTGTGAAAATATATATGTACAAACTAAGGGATGATGAACAAATAGATGGATATCATTATGGGTAGATGTGCTGTCCGGTGCATCCAAATGCACGTCTTTGTGCATGGATTGTCTGGATCAGAAAGGATGCCTTTATGTCAAATCTATTTTACCAGATACTAATGAAAGGATGGCCAACACCTTTGAAAAGGTGATTTGGAAAAGCAAAGCACCTAATTAAAAGGCTTCTAGTGTTTTGGAAGTAACTTGGTAGATTAGCGGCCGATAATCCTAAACAACAGGAAGAATCATAACCAAAAAAGGTATGCTTGTCAAAAGTGCAGCTGAAGTAGTCAACCATCCAGTATTGCACTGGATATCTGAGAGACATTTGCAGGAGCCAGCTTGCATTCTTAAGGATATTTCTTATTGCTGTGGGATTTGTGGAGTTTGTGGCTTGGAGAAGTTTTCTGTTATTCTCTTTTCCCCCTTCTTTTTGCAGGAAAAAGATAAGTTATTTTCCTTTCACTCGGACCGTGTGGAGGAAAAGAAAAGCTTTTAAGAGGGGAATTGCCTTTTTCCATGCTCAAAAATAGATTGTTTTCGTTTTGTAAGTTTTATTCTGCTAGTCAACTAACCATGATATAGTTGTTAAAATAAACAAATCCGCATATGCACATCTCCATGTTTCAGCACATTAGGTTTGGTATTTTTAAGTACTGATAGTACTCATACACATGCAAATGTTTTTATGTCAAATGATATCAATCAACAATTCAGCAGGAAAAAAAGACCCCATTGCTTCGAACAAGGATCCAAAGAAGACAAGCACAACATGAACGAAAGGAGAAGAATAATAAATACCTTTCCATCCAGCTCACTTGTAGCTAATTGGCCAAGAGCTTCTGCTTCAGATTCCATTGCCAATACTATCAAGATAAAAATCATAAAAAAGAAAAGAAGAAGTTTAGATCCAACTGAGTGCCAATTCTAATATTCATCATGCAATCATACAGGACAACTAAAAAGTCTATTTAAATTGCTGTTGGGAAGAGCAAGCTCTTAAATTTTTTAAAAGCAATTAAATTTTGATTTTAAGTATTTTTGGCATGTTTTGGACATAAAAACTCTAAATACAGCCTAAAAGCAGTTTTTAACTACTTTTTTGAAAAGCATTTAAAACAGGGTGAGTTTCTAAAAACGCTGTCACAAAAGCAGTGCCAAACAGGGCAATTGAAATCTCCTTAAAAGGAAGAATAACCCATAAGGCGGCCCATAACAAATATCAAACTGACGATATTAGCTACAAATTACAGCTAATGAGAAGTATATCACTTTCATAAACACAAGAAATGGTGATGCTGGAGACCAGAATAGTGAAAGAAGCAAACATGCACTTCAGAAAGTACAGTGCAATACTTGGAATAACAGAGGAAAAATACAACTTCGATTAATTTCTTACGTCCATTTTTTCCATGTAAATGCAAGATACAGCAACAGCGATCTAGTACCGACTATGTGTGCAGCATGTAAAGGATATTAACAAAGAGGATGTGGATCAATAATGAGAGAAAAAGAGAGGCTAATATAATCTTAGATACACTGAAATGATAATATACCAACAAAATAAATCATTAAATGTGTACAAGTCATTGTCTCACCGATTCTTGGAAGATAGCCAGCCTGAACTAGATAGGGTGATATGATCCCAAGTAGAGTCCTGTGCATATCAGATTTTAATCAACTTGTTTAATTAGTTTTAAAATAACCCAAAACTCTAATATACTTAATTTTAATATAATTATACAACCCAAAAATATATTATACTAAAACTAATTAAATAAGATTGATTAAAATCTGATATGCACAGAACTCTACTTGGGATCATACCATAGGGATTAAGGCTTAATTGAGTCAAGTTGAAGTGGACGGAGAGAGAATACAATTATTACACTATCATACCATATATGTGAATGCAAATGAATAGCATGTCTATATAACTGACAAAGTTCAACTGAGAGAAAGAAGAATCCTGTAGGATGATAAAGCCCAAAATAAAAATAACAACTTATGAATTACAGTAGAATGGCCAAGACTTATGAAACATCTTATTATTTACAAATAGGATAGTAAAACCTCAGATATGCTATATGGATATCCACAATCAGTTTTGCCATGCTGGACACCAGAATCAAAACCAAACATTGCACATGACTATTTTTTTCTCCAGGGGCTATGAGCTAAACATCTCAGACTCTTCCATAGTACATCCATGTGCATGCATCGGTGGATGACAATGAAATGCATAAAAACAGCAATTGATTCCAGATGCCTTACCTTTCTCTTCCATTTTTTCGAAAGCTGAAAGTGCATTTCTTGTGTCGACATTCCCCAGCATCTCATTGACTTTGGTTTGAGTTCTAAAGCAACAAAAAGTGGCCATTAAAAGCAAAATAAATACAGAAAGGAATAAGGTGCTCCGCAACAGAAAATGGTGGCAGAGACAAACTTTGCAGACTGAGCACGTGCTTTCAGAGTATCTTTTTTAGACTTTGCCTCCTGTATCTTGCTCTCCAAAAGCTACACCAAATGGAATTTATTTAACGCGACAATAATAAGTTCATGACAATTTAAACATAATTATCATGAAAGATGAATATCAGGTAAAAAAAAAAAAAATTAGTACTCAGGTCAAGAACAAGAAATTTGATCATGTGTGTCATAGACTGCCAAAAGACTAGTAAGAAAGGTTAGAGCACCTTACAATGGACAAGAATAAGCAAGGAAGGAGAAAACATAAGATGACATGGGAAGAAGTGATATGGAAAGATGTAGCAATGCTAAGTCTTTCTAAAGAAGTGACGCAAAATTGAGAGAAGTGAACAAAAGGGATCCATATAGCCGACCTCAACTAGCTTGAGATTAAGACTTAATTGTTGTTGTGCTTAGGTCAAGAATATGACAATTAAACAAGTTAAATTTGCCAGTTAGCAAGCTGAAAGGAGAAAATAGTAATATCAGTCACTCAACCCCAAATCCTAAAATAAGGCAGAACCTCAGATTTTTTTAATATTTCATAAAAGGCCAAAATACAAATCACCTTCATATTGTTCTCAACTTCTTCCTTTTTTCATCCTCAAAAAAAAAATATTCCTTTTCAATCACAACTAAAATATAACTGTAATTGACAATGATCAAGTCAATCTCATTACTCACAACACCAATACAAGCATGCAACATCTATCTATACATCTAATTAATACAAACAAGGATACCAGCACCAGCAGTATCACTTTCCATTCTGTTCTTCCAGAACTCTTATATTCAATTTTTTTCACCTCTAACCAATGCATAATCATAGGATAGACCATTCATAAAAATAGTTAGCTTCAACGCAGACCAAAACAATGGCAAGGCACTAGCTGTTGACACCAGAATTATGAAGCAGGACATAAAAAAATTAGCATACCCGAGTATTAGAGACAAGATTCTCAACTACACTTTTCTGTTGATCAAGTTGAGCTCTTAAGGAATTAGCATTATCCTGAAAGAATCAAAACAGAACAGTTAACTTTCACAAGGATTCCTTGCAACATATTTACCCAGTCCTACATCTGCAGTCACATCATAATTCATGCCAATCACAAAACAAACAATACGTAACAAGTTCCACATTTATTATTTAGAGGTAATAAGAATTTTCAAAAAAATGGAGCCTTAAATTGGGGGGACCAACCCCAGTACACAATATCCATTTGATTAGCTCTCGCTGCATACACAGTTAATTTAACTAGATTACATTTTTCATCAGAAGCTATGATATACATGCAGGTCCTAGCAATGTGGCAAGATTCATCCACTTATCATATTCTACTCTCATTGAGATCAGTGAGTAATAATTAAGAATGAAGTCTTGAAGACTCTGTGTAGATACCCAAGCACTAAATGGCTAGAACAAAATAATTTAGCCACTCATGTGATCTTTCAGTGCGTGGACCAGATGAATATACTCTTTTTACTGTAATGAGCATCTCCAGCTTCATTATTTATCAAAGATAAAAAAAAATATACAGAAAAATAATGAATGTCAATAAGAAGCATGGAAATGCAAAAAGGACCAGCTTAGAGAAGTCACTTGCAATTCTACCATAAAATTATGCTACATTGTTGATTCAATAAAAAAAAATACCAACTTTGAACATGTATTAAGCAAAAAAATTTCAGGAAGATGCTAACTTACAGCATAAGATTTGCGTCTCTTAAGAGCTTCACGTGCAAGATCTTCTTCTCCTTTCTGAAGAGCAAGTTGTGCTTTACGGTACCTACATGGAATTTTGAAGTGCAAACAATATCTCATTGCAACCACAATGTAATAACTCTAAACTTTACACATTGATAGCAATAAATCAGATGTACCAACTGGAGTTAGCACAATTAGGAAGGTAATTAGAAGTAGAAGTTATAGATTTAACATCCAAGGTGTCTTATGAATCAAAAAAATTTTAAAAATAAATAAAGTTTTGTTTTACCAATCCTCAGAAGCTTGTTTTGCAGCTTCGTACTTATTCTCCAAACGTTTTTGAGATGCCAACACCTAAATAGAACATAAAGAGGACAACCCTTGAAAGAAAGGAATGATCAAATCCAACAATGGCAAAGTATATTGTGACCATAAAGGTCTTTTTCACAAAGTTTATGCCACTGCCTTTTCAATGTTTGATGTAAAAAAATTATTTTGCAATAAACCAAAACAGAAGAATAACAAAATAAAACTAAAACACGAAAAAAACAGATGAAGAAAACATGAAACATGCAGAAATAAAAGGAAAGAAACTAGGAGAAAAGAAAGAAGGTAAAACCGTAAAAGAATGCAAGATCATGATGCTTACTTTTGCTGTCGCCTGGCGCATCTTTGTCAGGTCATCATTCATTTCAAGTACTGTCTGATCTAAAATTTTCTCTGGGTCTTCAAAACTACTCAAGATTGAATTGGCATATGACTGTAATTAGGAGAAAGGAAAATCATTTTATTTGTCAAAGATGGTAAAACTGCAATCACTAGTCCCAAAGACCATATACAGGATACAAATGCACAATATATGAGATCAATTTCCAATATCTCACTCACCTTAACGACTCTAGCAAACCGATCAAAAAGGTTCATACGAGTGCCAAGAGCGCTACCACCTTGTCTATGATAATGGGACCTACTGGAAGAACCAGTCCTTATCCTAATAACTTTTACAGATTCAACAGCAAAAATATAAATAAATAAATTTTATCCAACATGCATCAATATCAGTTGAAACTACTATTGAACTGCATGCAACTACAAGCTTAGAGCTAAACTCTTCCATTTCTTTTACATGGCATTATCTACAGGCCATAACCAATTTCACTTAAAAACAGTAGTTAGAACAAAAAATTCTATTAACCCTTTTATCTTTTCACATAATGAATGATTATTAGCTATCTTTTAAACAAAAACTACCCAATTTCATATACTTCAAAAATTAGTTTCTTGTCAATAAAACCAATTATCCCAGCTTGTTCTATTCTCATCCACATTAAACTCTATCTTCTGCCTCATAAATTGCATACAAATTTAGCTCTAAAGAAACCAAAAAGTACCTACCAATTGTGAGAGAAAAATTTGGAAAAACTGGGATGCCCATGAGAATATTAGCTAAAATAAACTGTTTAGCAAAGGAAAGATAGTACCTCCACCATTGAAAAACGACGTCGTGAGACGCGGTCGCTTGACCATACAGAGAGTGTTGCTGCTGCTGCTGGAGGTTGAGGAAGTGAAGGAATGCGGCGGTGGCACTGGCAAGGTCAATCCTGTAATTAACTGGGACTTCGCGGCCATTTTTGAAAGTCAGAGAATCGGTTTCGATTGCTCTCTAATCATAAAAAAAAAAACTGAGAAAATCTATTTTCTGGATAGGATCACTTGATTCACTTTCGACTAGTTTTATTTTTAATTTAATTTTTCTTCCATGGCTGAACCGGGCCGGGTCATTCAGCGAACCAGGGTTGGGCTTTTGTGAATTTCTTTTAAACGAAATTCTTTTTAAAGAGCTTATGGAGAAGAAGAAATGGGTCAAGTGTCCTGGTTGTGGTCACTGTATTGTACGTCTTCAATGGTGTTTTTGAGTCAAATGCAGCTTAATTTGCTCTCCCTCTTTCTTTTAGTGTTGATTTCTAAATAGTCTTATCTATAAGATAGAAAAAAAAAAATCACTCTTTTGTCACATTATTATATCAATAAAATTAAAAATGATCTTGATGAGGGATAATATTGCTGGACTCGAATCAAACTACAACAGCTCAAGACAATTAGCGAGATCCATTATATAAAAGGTCCAATCTAAAATTGAGCAAGTCCAGTAGAATGAGACGAGCCTAAAAGGCCGAGAAGGTCTCCAATCTCAAGATCCTTTCAACCAGTGTTGGCCCAAGAGACCAATCAGTACTTTGAGGGGCTACTATACTATTTTTTGAATTTTTTTTTAATTTTACGGCTATTTTTTTTTTTATTTTTATTATTTTTTGGTATGTAGATAGTATATTTTTGATATATTTTTAATATATGTTTGTTAAATATTTGGTATATGTCATATTTTTGAAAAAATATTTTTAGATATGTAGTATTTTTTAAAAAATATTTTTAGGTATGTAGTATTTTTAAAAAAAAAAATTCTAATAGTAAAAATGAAATATTTTTTATTTTTTTTATATTTTTAAAAAAATCCCATTAAATAACTTAAAGAGTTAATGGTATAAACCGTTAAATTATTTAATTATATTACATAATATTTAAGATTTTATTGGAAAAATTAACATAAATCATAGATGGAGATTTTTTTTTTTTTTTAGTTTTCTCTAAATAATTTTTCAAATATGATAAAATATTATTTTTCTTTAGTTTTATTATTAATTAATAATAAAACCACCTAATAAATTATTTAATTATTATATTTAATTTTTCTTTAATTTTTTAAATATTATAAAATATTAATTTTTAAATTTTATTATTAATTAATAATAAATGGCAAATCATCTAATACTATCAAATTTATCTAAATCATTTACATTTAATGTTTTATATATAAATGTAACTAATTAACTACTTTATATTCAATTAATAATATATTAATCAATTAATTCACATTTAAATCACTTAAATTTAAAGTTTAATATATAAATTTAAATAATTAATTACTTTATATACAATAACATATTAATCAATTAATTTACACACAAATCACTTAAATTTGATATTTCATATATAAATTTAATTAATTGATTACTTTGTATCTAATTAATAACATATTGATCAATTAATTAATCCAAATCATTTAAATGTTAATGTTTCATATAAAAATTTAACTAATTAACTAATTCATGTCTCATTAATAACATATTGATTAATTAATTTATATCAAAATTACTTAAATTTGATATTTCATATATAAATTTAACTAATTCACTAATTTATATTCAATTAGTAACATATTGACCAATTAATTTATATTCAAATTATTTAAATTTGATGTTTTATGTATAAATTTAACTAATTCATTAATTAATAATATATTGACCAATTAATTTATATCAAAATCACTTAAATTTGATATTTTATATATAAATTTAATTAATTCACTAATTTTTATTCAATTAATAATATATTAATCAATTAATTTATATTCAAATTATTTAAATTTGATATTCCGTGTATAAATTTAACTAAGTCACTAATTTATATTCAATTAATAACATATAGATCAATTAATTTATATCTAAATCACTTAAATTTAATGATTCATATATAAATTTAATTAATTGACTAATTTTATTCATTTAATAACATATTAATCAATTAATTTATATTTAAAACACTTAAATTTGATATTTCATATATAAATTTAGCTAATTAACTAATTTTTGTTTAATTAATAACATATTGATTAATTAATTTATATTTAAATTATTTAAATTTAATATTTTAAGTATAAATTTAACTAATTAATAAATTTATATTCATTGAATAACATATTATTAAATTAATTTATATTCAAATCACTTAAAATTTGATATTTTATTAATAAATTTAACTTATTTAATGTTTTATGGACAAATTTAACATAAAACCGCACGTTAGCTTTGCGTTTCTCTTTATAATTAATTTGTAAAGGAAAACGCACACTGTCTGTTCCTCGTTACAATTAATTATATATATATATAACTTGTTATTGCTAGAAATTTTTTATTCTTATGCTTAATAAGCTATGAAATTAAAGAAAAATTTTGATCCTCACTGCTGGATAGGATTTCGATTGACTAATTAATTAATTTATATCTCATTAATAACATAATGATGAATTAATTTATATTCAAATTACTTAAATTTGATATTTCATATATAAATTTAATTAAATCATTTATTTCTATCGAATTAATAATATATTAATCAATTAATTTATATCTAAATCAATTAAATTTAATATTTCGTATATAAATTTAATAAATTTATTTATTTATATCAAATTAATAATATATTGCTTAATTAATTTATATTTAAATCACTTAAATTTAATGTTTCAGATTCAAATTTAACTAATTCACTAATTTCTTTCATATTAATAATATATTAATCAATTAATTTATATTCAAATTATTTAAATTTGATGTTCTGTATTTAAATTTAATTAATTCACTAATTTATATCCAATTAATCATATTCTAATCAATTAATTTATATTTAAATCACTTATATTTAATTTTCTATGCATATTAAAATTTAATTAATTCACTAATTTATATCAAATCAGTTACATATTGATTAATTAATTTATATTGAAAAAAACTTAAATTTGATGTTTCATATATAAATTTATCTAATTGACTATTTTGTATCTAATTAATAACATATTGATCAATTAATTTATATTTAAATCACTTTAATTTGATGTTTCATGCACAAATTTAATTAATTTATTAATTTTTATTCAATAATAATATATTAATTAGTTAATTTATATCAAAATCACTATCAATTAAACTAATTGAATAATATCTATCCAAGTAACATAATTTATATCAAAATCACTACAAATTAAACTAATTTAACATATTGATCAATTAATTTATATGTAAATAACTTAAATTTCATATTTTATGTATAAATTTAACTAATTGATTAATTTTTATCCAATTAATAACATATTGATCGATTAATTTATATTCAAATCACTTAAATTTAATATTTCTTTTATAAATTTAATTAACACACTAATTTTATCTAATTAATAACATATTAATCAATTAATTTATATTTAAATAACTTAAATTTGATATTCCTTTTATAAATTTAACTAATTCATTAATTTATATTCAATTAATAACATATTGATCAATTAATTTGTATTTAAATTACTTAAATTTGATTTTTCATATACAAATTTATAGTTAAATTTTGTCAATTTATAAATAATTCCTCAAACCAAATTATTATATGAATTTGTATATAATTAAAATCATAATCTAATTAAATAATACTACAAATTATTCAAATTAATAATATATATATAATGAAAGACATTTAAAATGCAAAAAATTATAATATTATAATGATATAAATTTATATCAATTCTGTATGTGAACTAAATTATACCACCATCTAACTTGTTAGATATTTTTTTTGGATTGGAGGACATATATATATATTCTTTCTCCTAGAATAATTCAGCTCAAGTTTTACTCTCAGGCCACTCCAAGATTATGGTATTTTTCTTATTAAATGTAATTTATTATTCATTATTTTAATAATTAAAAAAAAAAAAAAAAAACCAACCTGAGATCTCCACATGACAGTTTCGTGATGGCTACTGAGCCAGCAGATTTTAAATCTGTTGGCTAGCAATGAAACAAAAAACATAAAAGAAAAAAAGAGGAGAGAGGGAGAAAGGGAGAGGAAGAGAGAAGAAGAAGCCGGACCACAGCCATCCGGTCATCTCTAGCGACCACACGTCGGTCAGGTAGGAGAAGCAATTGAAGACCGATTGACCGCTGGAAGTTGGCCCCCATTCCGGTCACCAGAGTAGCCACACGCGCCGCCTAAAGTTTCGGCAGATCGAATGTTTTCAAGCCATTTTCGGCCGCCATTTTCGATGGTTTCATCTTCAATAAACTCCTTTTCTCATGGCCTTTTCGATGATACCCAGTTTGTCCTCATTATTGACTGGAGTCAGGACTAAAAAACGAATCCGACAACCGAGAGTAATGAGTTTAATTTATTCTAAAATTTATTATAAATTATTTGAAGTATTTTTGGAAAAAATTTTATGGAAATTATTGTATTTGGATACTGGTATTATAATTTTAGACAATGAATAATTTAGGACTGTATTTAAATTAAATGTATAAATTAAGATAAATTAATATCATTAATTTGTAATGATTATAGAAATTATTTAAGTAATATTTATGGAATTTAGATACCGAAAGTTAAATAATTATAGAGTAAATTAATTTAGGCGGTAGTTAAATTAGGTAGATAAATTAATTTAAATTGAAATAAATTATTGGAGCTTAAAGGATAAATTATCTGATAATTTTTTATCGTGGAATAATTATTAATTGAGGATTAAGTGAATAATTATTTTATTAAATTAATTGGAGGCCTATATTAGAATTTATTTTGCAGAATAATTATTGAAATTGGTTTGAAATATTTATTGGAATATTATAAATAAATAATTATTTATTTGGATCAGATAATTGAGGCATATAAATTTATAATAATTATTTATTGTTAAGTTAGAGACGCATGAAGGGTCAGTTGAATTGAGGGTGATGCATAAGAACTTATGGGCTATTTATTTAGAAGTATTATTATTTTTATTTTTGGAACTTTATTCTAGTATTAGGAGAGGTTCTGCCAAAATTTCTATAAATTCTTCAAAGTCGTTTTGTGTCTTCTATAGTTTAATTCGTATTGTTTGTATTTTAATAATTCTTATATATTATTCAATTGGTATTTCAAGTATTTCATGATTGTCAGGCTTCAAGTGCTCCGAGCAGAGCTACTCGATTAGATCGTCAAATCAATGAGTTTTATAGTTTAATATAACATTCCATTTCCCTCATTTATTTTATGTTGCATTGCATAAGTGCATTATATATGATAAAACATAATGAACATGATTGTGATGTATGCCAATGTCATGGTTGTGGTGATAATTGAATTGTGATGATAGTTTATGATTGTAAATAATGTATATTGTTTGTTGTTGTTGGATAGGATTAAGATGATATAGAATAGCTTAGGTATGAACATGGTCTTGATATGATGATTATGATTTGATAATCATGATATGATGTGTTATGATTGACATAACGGTGGGGATTTGCTCATTGCTCGACGTTGTTTGCCAATCTAGTTGGCACTGTTTGGCTTAGACCGTGACTGCAAAACCCTATAGATTGGATCTAAGAAACATTATTTGGAATTAGAGAGTCAGGTATGGAGGAATCAACTCCTTATATTGAGGTTTAGGACGGTTCACGTGGACTAATTCTCATTATTGGATAATAATGATATGTATAATTTTGTAATTTGATGAATGATGCCCTAAGAGAATGTATTGATTGATGATATGATGTGTAATGATGTAGCGTGTTCAATTGTATGTGAGTGTTAGATTATATTATTCTATATAGCTCACTAGGTCAAACGCTCACTCCTATTCACCTATTTTTCCAGCTTGCATGTGAGCTTCAGAAGTTAAATTATTGTCGAGTCAACCCTACCATTTATTCCTCCAGCAGTGAAGATTTTATATTCAATAATTATTTTTATATATATTTATTTGTAAAATTTATTTAGAGCTCTATATTATTATATCTTTTGTTGGTTTTGTTGTCCATTTATCTTAAAAGTTGAGTTATTTGAATCAGATGATAATTGTTTTATGACAGTTATAGCTATCATGTTTCAATTTGTAGTTTAGTGAGGTGTTAGGCTAATATGGGTTTTGAAATTCTTATATTTTCTTGTTCCCTAGTGTCGGTTGATAGAATTTATATTATGAACTATACACTATGTAATAGTATTAACTCTAAAATAATTATTTTTTTTAATTAATTAAAGTTTACATTGAATAAATCATTTGTTTGTTTTAATATATCTATATGTGTCCTTTATTTTATATAGTAGATGATTTAGTATATAAAATTTAACTTATATATAGGAGATTAAATTATTAGTTCTTATAAGATAATAAGTTTAATGTTCATAATTTAAAGTGGAGTTGGACACACCATTAGTATGATTGTAGTATAATATTAAATTTAATTTATCTTAATTATGGGAATGGTATAATTTCAACTTTTTGTGCTAGTATATTGTACATGTATTGAACAGGACCAAGTAGAAATAAATATTTTTATACTGACTTTATAAAATAAATTCTCTAATTCATTATGATTATCTCTACTTGGTCACGATATTTATTTAATTACTCTCTCCTAACTTTGAATTTCATCAATTCCTTTTGCAGAAATCAAATTAACATATTTATCTGCAACTTTTATGTTTTGACCAACCTCAAATTCATACATTAAAAATTTGGAATTTGAACTACAAGCTACTGCCTTAACACATAATCAAAAACCCGTTTAAATCTTAGTTCATTCTTCATCTTTTATAGCTCAATTAACTCAATTATTTACTAAATCAAACCATGATACTCTTAAATACAATTAAAAAGATAAGTTTAGAATTATTACCTTACACTTAGATGATTCTTTTTCTTCTCTTTTTCTTTCCCAAAACAATTTGACTTACTTTCCTTCAACTTTCCTTCTTCACTCTTCTTTCTCTCATCAATTTCTTATCTAGCTTAGTTGGTTTCTTTGGAAGATATGAAAGAGTATTTTTGGTTGTTTTATTTCAAATAATTCAGTTAAAACTCCTGAATATGGCAGCCACCTCTTCTCTTTTATACACCAAAGTGAAAGAAAATAAGAATTGTGTAAAAAATTATAGGTCTTATACACTTGTCAATTCCCTATCCAATTAACATAAAAAATTTATTCAAATTTTCTTCCTTCCACACACTTGGCCAGCCACTCTTGGAGGTATTCTCCAGAATTTTAATGTTAAAAATAATATTTTATTGTGAGTCCCATAACTTTTGATAATTGCATATTTTACCCATAATTTTTCTTAATTATAATTGCTATCACAATTCTTTTTGATTATTTTTAATTAAGTCCTTAAATTATTGACATTCAAGTCCTATGGAACCTTATAATATCTTTAGTACCTCAATTCAACTTAATCATTCAACCTCTGTAACTACAAAAAATTTATATTAAACTCGCTTCGGCAAAACTCCAAAAATTGATAATTTACGTCTTTTAATTTTTCTCTTATTTTGTATCCATTTTTACTCATATTAAATATCATATATACTTCAATTTATTTTAATTAATCCAAAATCCATCAAAATTAAATCATGTAAAAGAAATTTACACAAATTACTGTCGAAAATTAATTAAAAATCGTCTACCTATAAATTCTTCCAAAAGTCATATTTTTCTTATTATTTCCATCTCTTTACTATACATTTGTCTCTCTAACTTCATATTGAATCTTAAATTATTTTTTCTCAATATTTTAGAATCTTAATTCTAAATTTTCTCAATTAATTTCTGTAAAAACTTCTTAAAAATATATAAAAATTCTCTATCGATAATTCTATCGGTTATCATCTTTAAAATTCTTCTATAACAATTATTGTTAAATTTTCTTTGTATTCTGCAATAGCTATTTTTAGCCTATTAATTCTTTAATTAACATCATTATATCACTATGATTCATAATTTTCTTACTGTTTACTATACTACAGTCTGGGGTGTTACACTCTACCCCCTTCAATAAAATTTGTTCTCGAATTGAACGAATTTTATTATTCAATAATGTAACGATCGATATTTTTACCTATAATAGTCTCCAAATAACTTTTGTGTTCCAATTTTTTATATCACTTATTAACATTCTTAGACTATTGCTCGATTTCCATAATTTTCATATCACTCACTAAAATAAAACCGTAATCTTTATATCACTAGTGTGATTCCATGTGTTTCTCTTTATGTGCTTGACTGCAATACTTACTTATGGCTAAACTTTAGTGCTCAATTAATTATACCCTTATTGGAATTTTTACTATTAACTTGTCGCTATAATTTTAATTATGTCACTATCATTTTCATTATAATCATACTTCCTATGCTCACGATATATCACACATTATATTTAATCACTATAGTACTAGTCCTGTCACTATTGTTCAATTATCATATCTTTAAATCTTCACTATTCTATACCTCAATAAATTCAAATTTTCTATTATTTGAAATTATCCATCATTTACATATGTTCAACTTAAACTAGACTATATTATAGTATAAATGCTCATTTTTTTATTATTTCTAATCACCTTACTTACTCATCATCATTGTTCTCATTCTATCATTCATTCATTTACAATAACATTATTCTTATTACGCTATTGCTTATAACACATATTAAAACTGATACTAACATAGTCAATATCAATTTATCATATACTAATTCAATCTTTACAATAATCTCATTTAGTCACTTTCAATTTACTATCACTTTCATCAAATTGCAGTAATTACTTCTTTCTATATGATACAATATATATATATATATATATATATATATATAACTAGAAGATGAAAAACATAACCGATAAAGCTGATAGCTATATTAGCAGATAACTTCAATTGACGAGACGGAAATCCTATGCTCCATGGTACACTTATAAACTCCTCATTGATACCTATGACACATATTCTAAACTTTTAGCTCTGATACCACCTTTGTCACGTCCCACTTTTGGGACATGACGTTCCTAGAGCACAGGTAAACGTAAAGTAACCAGAAACCTGAAGAATCCTGATTCTGACCAATCACGATATTTGTTCAATTACTCTCTCCTAACTTCGAATTTCATGAATTCCTTTTGCAAAAATCAAATTAACATATTTATTTATAACTTTTATGTTTTGACCAACCTCAAATTCACACATTAAAAATTTGGAATTTGAACTACAAGCTACTGCCTTAACACAGATTCAAAATCCCTTTTAAATCCTAGTTCATTCTTCATCTTTCATAGCTCAATTAACTCAATTATTTACTAAATCAAACCATGATACTTTTAAATACAATTAAAAGGATAAGTTTAAAATTATTACCTTGCACTTGGATGATTATTTTCCTTCTCTTTTTCTTTTCCAAAACAATTTGACTCACATTCCTTCGACTTTCCTTCTTCACTCTTTTTTCTCTCGTTAATTTCTTATATAGCTTGATTGGTTTCTTTGGAAAAGATGGAAGAGTATTTTTAGTTGTTTTATCTCAAATGGTTCAGCTAAAACTCCTGAATATGATAGCCGCCTCTTCTCTTTTGTACACCAAAGTCAAAGAAAATAAGAATTGTGTAGAAAATTATAGGTCTTATACACTTGTCAATTCCCTATCCAATTAACATAAAAATTTTATTTAAATTTTCTTCCTTCCACACACTTGACCAGCCACTCTTGGAGGTATTCTCCAGAATTTTTAATGTTAAAAATAATATTTTATTTTGGGTCCCATAACTTTTGATAATTGCATATTTTGCCCATAATTTTCCTTAATTATAATTACTACCATAATTTTTTTAATTCTTTTCAATTAAGTCCTTAAATTATTGACATTCAAGTCCTATGGAACCTTGTAATATATTTAGTACCTCAATTCAACTTAATCATTCAACCTCTGTAGCTACAAAAATATTATGCCGAACCCGTTTCGGCAAACCTCCGAAAATCGATAATATACGTCTTTTAATTTCTTTCTTATTTTGTATCCATTTTTACTCACCTTAAATATCATATATACTTCAATTTATTTTTAATTAATCCAAAATCCATCAAAATTAAATCATGTAAAAGAAATTTGCACAAATTACTGTCGAAAATAATTAAAAATCGTCTACCAATAAATTCTTCCAAAAGTCAGATTTTCTTATCATTTTCATCTCTTTACTATCCATTTGTCTCTCAAATTTTATATTGAATCTCAAATTATTTTTTCTCAATATTTTAGAATCTTAATTCTAAATTTCCTCAATTAATTTATGTAAAATCTTCTTAAAAATATATAAAAATTCTTTACCGATAATTCTGTCGGTTATCATCTTTAAAATTCTTCTATAACAGTTATTCTTAAACTTTCTCTGTATTTTGCAATAGCTATTTTTAGCCTATTATTTATTTAATTAATATCATTCTATCATTATAATTCGCTATTTTCTTATTATTTACTGTACTACAATCTGAAGTGTTACATAACTGTGAAATTTTATAGATTTTGAGGTATTTTTTTAGAGCTCATGAAATAGTAGAGTAATTGCCTATGAAAATATGAATGCTCATTTCAATATGAGAAAATTAGATTTTCTAGGCATTTGGATTATCATAATGTACAGTGAAAATATGGTGAGTAAAATTCGGGTGAGTGAAGCATTTGTAGTTTGAAAATATCGATGACAAATTTTTTATAAGGAGAAAAGAATTGTAACATTCGAAATTTTAATTTTTTTTAAAAAATATATTTTATTCAGAAATAATATTCATTTTAAAAATAATTAATTTAAGTAATGGATGTAAAAATATTTTATTGGTTATATTATTTTAATCTAAAATTCAAAGAATTTTGCATGTTTATTTAATAGTAAACTATTTATTTAATTATAAATAATGGTGTTTTTAAAAATATTTTAAGGTTTGAAATTAATTTTTAAAAGTATATAGATTATTATATTATTGTATTATTTATTTAATTAATTATTGATTTATTTAAGTAATAAAATTAGATTTTTAATTATTATTATTATTATTAATTCAAAAAAAAAAAGAATAGAAGGAGAAAAAAGAAGAAGGAAAATATAAATATAGGATCCCAGGATTGGGTCAGGCCACTCTAAGGTTTTGGCATTTTTCTTATTAAATATATATTTATTATTATTTATTAGTTTAATAAAAAAAAAAAAAAGAGAACCAACTCGAGGACACCACATGATAATCTAAATCTGTTGGCTATCAATGAAACAAGAAACAAAAAAGAAAAGAAAAAGAAGAGAGAGAGAGAGAACCTAGAGGACTATCATTCGGTCATCTCTGACGAACACACGCCGGCTAGGTAGGAGGAGCGACTGAAGACCACCGATCACCAGAAGTTGGCCTCATTCCGGCTACTGAAATAGCCACACGTGTCGCCTGAAGCTCTGGCCTGCCAAATGCTTTTCAGGCTGTTTCCAGCTGCCATTTTCAATGGTTCCAGCTTATATAAACTCCTCTCCTTACGGTCTTTTCGTTGGTACCCAGTTTATCCCATTGGTGAACTGAGATCAGAAAATGAAAAATCTAAGTATTTTTTCGACAACTAAGAGTAAGTAAATTATAATTTATTGTAAAATTTATTCTAAATTATTTTGAGTATATTTGGAGAAAATTTATGGAAATTATTGTATTTGGATATTGATATTAGAATATTTAGATAATAAATAATTTAGAATTGTATTTAAATTAAGTGTATAAATTAAAATAAATTAATATAATTAATTTAGAATAATTATGAAAATTATTTTAAATAATATTTATAAAATTTAGATACCAAAAATTATATAAAAGAGATAGGAAAAATGCTTTATTGCCATATAAAATAGCTATGATGATTAATGAAAATTGAGGTAATGATTTTGTTTCATGATTGATTTATAGTTTATAATCGACCGAAATTTTCTATTTTCTTAAATATTTATATTAATCCTATTTTTCTATTTGATGTCTTATCAGCCATACTGAATTATACATATAATAATAATTTTTTTTAAAGCTAATTCCAAAGTGCACCTATAAGGCCATCTTCTACGGGACTTTTAAAATGGTATATCCATTTTAATCTCCAATCCAACTGTATTTTACACTGTAAAATGTAGTTGATGAACAGTAGAACACCAAAATGGTGTTTTACTGTTCATCAACTCCAAAATTTTTTTTTTTTTAAATTTTATGTATAAAAAAATTTATAATTAAAATAAATATTTTATAACTTAATTATTTTTTTTACTTTTATTCTAAATAATATATAAATAATAAATGAATCATTTTAATTAATAAATTATTATAATTTAATTTATTATATTATTACTTTGTTAAATTGATAATTAAATTTTTTTAATAAATATGTAAATTATATTTATTTATGGGTAATTATTGAAATATTATAAAATAGTGAAAATTTATAATAAATTGTATAAAATAAATAAAAAAGAATATAAAAAGAATATTTTTTTTTAGTGTAAAAAATGATGTTAAAAATAGAGTTACGATTGAAAATAAAATTACTATTTGATGTGATATAAACTGTAAAATAATATAAAGTTAATTGTATTTTAGTGTTGTGGGTTAGAGATAGCCTAAGACAGCCTATCTATACAATAAGACATGGTTCACGATATGATATAAGATAGTGTTCTGAAAATCGGATTTGTTGATTTAATAAAATAATTAATAATAAGTTGTATGATTGGTTTGATTCATTTTAATTATATGATATTCAAAAATTAGATTAAAATTTAGTTATTCGGTTGAATAATAGATGATCTGATTAATTTGGACTGAATTTTTTGAGTCAGCCGAGTGAAATTTTTATTTTTTTTAATTACTTTATAAAATAGGTACTGTTTTGATTTTGAATTTTTTTTTTAATTATGATATCATCAAACCCTTTTGCTTTTGGCGGAAAAGCTTTCCTCTTTTGCTTTTTTCTTTCTTTCTTTTTTAATTATTATTATTATTATTATAGTTATATAAATGAAATATATTATAATAATAAGATTATAACAACACACATTATTATAATATTCTTAAAATTAAATAAAAAATAAATTATCATTCATATTATAATAAGTCAAAATTTAAAATTTATTAAATTAATATTAAATTAAAATAAATAATTATAAATTTTATTAAATTTATACAAAATTAAATAAATTAAAATAGTAAAATAGTAAAAAATTTTAAAAATAAAAGTGAATAGAAATAATGATAAAAAACTGAATTAAGCAAAATATATATATATTTTTTAATTATTTTCGATTTAATTCTGATTTAATTTGTTCGATTTCGATTAAACATTTGACTTTCTGTTTTTATTGATTCTTTGATCGATTCAAATCTAAAAATACAGATATAAGATTTTAATTTTTACCCTTAAAATGAATAATATTTACTAATAAATGATGTTTGGTAACAATATTCAACAATTAAAATTAATATTATTTATTACATAATACATAAAATTAAAGTATTATTTGATAATATTTATCTTAAAAATTTTAATTAAATAAGTTAAAGTTTTCAATTTAAAATTCATATTAAATATTATATGTCATTAAATTCTTAAATAATTTACAATTTTGAATATTTATATAATACTATTTGCATATCTACATTTTATATAGATTTTGATTATATTGTTTTATTTGACTTATATTTTTAAAAATATTTTAACCTACATAAATTATTATTATTATTATTTAATTAAATTTAAATATTACCGTTTATAAATATGATGTGACTTAATTTTTAAATGAGTTATTGATATATGTAAAAAAAATTATAAATAATTATTAAACACAATTTTTATTATATATATAAATTTTATATTTAATTTTTTTTATTAAATATCACCTCAATTGAAAAGGATCAATGGTTACATTAATTAATAGGTTATTTATATCCTTCAAGTCATTTGAAGTTAAAATCACAAACTTCTTCCTCACCTGTAATGTAAGAAAAACAAAATCTTCATAATTTAGAGATGTGAGTGGGCCAAGCCTTAGCCTTATGAATGCTTGGCTCCAAGTGAAAAAACAGAAAATATAACTAATAATTAGTGTGCCTTGTTTGCTTTATTATTTTGATCGATTCATACAAATACAACTGAGTTTTGGAACAGATATTGACATTTTTTCTGAAATTATTACATAGTGACATTATGATAATGTCGTTCTATTTTATTGCTAGATTGTGAAATTTGGACGTGAATTCTTTTTTATTTTATTCGCACCAAACTTTTAAAAAATTATTACTTTCACTATATATATAAATTTATCAATAAGTAACGAGATATTAATTAAAACTAAGTAATTATATATATGTAATTGCTTAAAAATTATGCCATAAATATTTAATTTAAAATACTTATTATATTATTTTCAGTTAACATATAAATATTAATACACAAAAATTTATTAATTAATAATTTTTTACTCACTACAAAAGTTCTTATTGGTTTATATTATAAAATATTTAGGATTATTATTTATATACCTAATAATATTTTAATCAATATAATTTTTTTATTCAGTAAAAGATATTAATATTTTTTTGTTTTATTAAATTAGTGTATATATTCGGTAAGTATAAAAAATTTATGAAAAGTTAATAGGGTCGCACATGAATTAACTTATTATTGGGAATATTAGGACTAGTTTTATTATGTGGGTTTGATGAAATTCCTTTTTCTTTACAACTTGTGATTTCCAAAAATGTAAAATTAGTATTTGGCCTTTTTGAAAGAAAAACTTTGGATTTTCAACCAACAATATAAAAAAAATTAGACTAAATCCATCTTTTGATCAATTAAATCAATAGCCAAACAATAATTTAGTCCAATTCATTGATAAACTTTTAAATCAGTCAAAGTAATAAGAAAAATTGATAAATTTTTAGATAAATCCGAAAAATTAATAAAATGAGTCGGTGCTAAATAATAATTTAGTACAATTCAAAATAGATGAAACATCAGTTGATGAATTTTTAAAGGTTTAATGGTTTAAAATACTCTAAATTATACAAACTTTAATAATTTTACCCTAATATTTTTTTTTTAATAATTATACCTTAATTTAAAATTTTAAAACCAATTTTGTCCTCACAGTGACAATAAAAATAAAATATATTTTCACTTTATTAATTGATACATCACAATAACTAAATAATAAAAATAGTATCCATATCCTTAATTTAAATTAACCATGAGTCAAAGATTACATTCATATCAATTGACTATAGCGACCACCTTCAGGGTTGAGGGGGCTATTGTGTTTTTTTACACAGCAGCCTCTCATGTGGCCAATATTTGCTACTTAAAAAATTTTAAAAAAATTATATTTTGATAGTGTTTGATATAATGAATCTATTGATGTATTTTTCATTCTAAACAAAAATCATTTGGACTGCTAAAAGTGCATTAGAAATATATTAAATCTAGACCGTTAAATATAATATATAAAATTTCTAATGCATTTTTAGCAGTCCAAATGATTTTTGTTTAGAATGAAAAATATATCAATAGATTCATTACATCAAACACTATCAAAATATAATTTTTTTAAATTTTTTCAAAATTTTTTAAGTAGCAAATATTGATCACATGAGGAGCTGCTGTGTAAAAAAACACAGCAACCCCCCTCAACCCCCACCTTCATAATAATAAACTATGTTCTCTTATCCAGAGAGACCATCATTTTATGTGCATCTCCGGTAGAGGAAATGACAGAAAACGAGTCAGGGCCGAGTTTGTACAAAATCTTGGTGGATCGATGTGTCAATCTGGTGGCGAGTCAAACACAATTAATTAGTTTGATTCTTGACTAGTCAATCTTCATTAATACTAGTTTCTAATTTGAGTTTGGTATTTCAATCTTCTTTTTTTAGGAATGTTATTTAATTTATTTTTACTTTCTTGGCGCAATATATAAAATGTTTATATATACAAGTAATTTTATGAGTGTGAGGTAGATAGGGTTGATAATTTTGATCCGGTTTGTAAATATTCGATTTAATCTAATTTGAATGAAGCAGATAATATCCGATTCGTTTAGTAAATGTGGTTAGATGAATTTTTTATTTTATATTTGTGACGGATTCAGTTAATGATAATATCTGTTTCGAACCCTTGCTTTTAATCTGATCCGATTATACATTATTTTATTTTTTAATATTTTATTTATATATAATTTATATATTTTTTTAATTTATAATTATTTTTTATATGAAATATAAATTATATTATATGAATATTTAAAAAAAATACAAATAAATTTATATATATATTTTTAAAAAATATAAATAAATATACTCACTCTGACCCAAAACTAACGGGACAATGAGGTGAGTATTTTTATTATTAAACGGGTCGAGTTTCGATTTTGAGAAATTCGTCTCAAATCTGACCCGTTGTCATCCATAGAAATAAAATTTTAGATAAAATAAATATCACCCTTATTATTTAGTCTGTGTGGCAGGCTAATTAGGAGAAAAAAGTCATTTTATCTTTATTGTCTTTTTGAAGTAGAATTACTATTAAATATTTAAATTGGGGTATAATTATTTAAAAAAATTAGAATAAAATTGTAAAAAATTGTAAAATTTAGGGTATTTTAAATCATAAAATCATTTTTAATCACCAAAATCAAGAAAAAACAATGAACTATTAGATGAAAATGGAAAATTAATAAAATGAAATTCTTTTGAAAGTACATTACTCTTATAAATGTTTTTCTTAAAAAAAGTATGAAAAATCCTAGCCTTTTCTTTTTTACTATTTATATTATTTTATCTTAATTGTTTTAATTATCAAAAATCATATTATATGAGACATTATCCAAATTCTTGAATTTATTAAATTGAAAATTAATTTAAGTATTTATTGTTAAATTCAGATCTCATGATCGGTTAAATCAAATTAATTGAAAATAATCAAAGACTGATATATTGAAGCTAAATTCTTTGTTATAATAATGAACATCCAATCTGTGATTTGAAGGGAACAAAATAAAACTTCATATCATTTGAATTAAATATAAATTTTGACATATTTCCTTTATAATATTATTTATATATTTTTATAAATAAAAAATTAATAATAACAATCACCTCATAAATTATTATATGTTATAAATATATAGATAAATGTGGATGTCCATTCATCTATCCCACTACTCATAAGATAAATGTGGATGTCTATTCATCTATCGCACTACTCATAAGTTTTTGTAATTAAGTTTAATTTTATTGCACCATTTATATTATAATTTATGGTTGATTTTTATATATTGTAACATATAATGAAGATGAACTCTATAAATAGGAGTTCATATTACTTTGTAATACACACCAAGAAGATAATAGAAAACTCCATATTCTACATTCTTATTCTTATTCTTTTGTTCTTATTTTATTTTGTTTATTTTTCATAACACGTTATCAGCACGATTCTCTATTTTTAAGTAATCAAATCCAAGTAAGTTTGTCTACTCTTAAAATATCAATTTCATATATCTTATTTATTTCACTATCTTAATGAATTATTTATATTTATGAAAATATACTAAAATATATTAGTTTATTATTTTTATAGAAAATTATTATATTGTCATTGCCTTTATGTTTATAATTTATGTTTCATTATTTTTAATTAATAATAATATTATGCTTATATGTTTTAGAGTTTTTTTTTTTTTGTTAATGAATAGATCGAAATTCTTTTATTCTTATGCTATCTAATTTTATTTTCCATGACAAATTTGATAACTTTTTTGTTCAAAAAGTTTAAAAATATTTCTCTTGCTAACATTTTTATTTAAGTATTTGAGATTTGAAGATTTTTTTCTAGATAATATTCTAATTTAGGTATTTGAATAAGTAAATTTTATTTTTATGCATTATCATTTTATTTTTCAATCTACATCTAACAAAAAAAAAATTTTTACTATAATTTTGATATTTATTTTTGTATAGATTATAATATTTTATACTTGTTAAAATATAATTTGAAATAAAAGAAAATGATTTATATTTGAGATTTTATAAAAGTATAAGTAAAAAAAAAAATTAGGATATTTAATATAAATTTTTTAATTTAATCACGTATTGATAATGATAGTAAATTTATTTATTTTTTATATTGCAAAGTTATTATTTTATTTCAAATATGTTGATTTTTGTTAGAATTAACTCTTAATGTGTAAAAAATATTCACAAATAATAATATGTTAATATTTTTCATATATCGAATATGCTCATGCAATAGCAATATTGATAAAAAATATTATAAAAATGTTATGGATTAATTTCATGCATTCTGGTTCAATCTCATTTCCTGAAGTGAATGTAGTGATATCAATCTCATTCCCTGAAGTGAATGTAGTGATATTTAACTAAATAAAATAATAAGTTGTTACTGAAAAATTTATGAAATATATTATGATGATTTTATCTCATTCCCTGAAGTGAATGTGGTAATATATAACAATAATACTATGAAATTTAAAAGTAAACATATAATAATTATTCTTTTCATAAGAATAAAGATATCATAAAAATATTTATCACCACCAGAAGTGGGATAAAATTATACAGAAATAAGAATAGAAAAGGTGGACAAAATTTTTTTAAAGTAAATATTATCGATATGGTATGAACAAAAATTGGTCAAATACTTATCGTATGATAAAATATCTTATTGATATTTATCTAACATGGCAAAAATAGAAGAAAAATATGAAAATAAATTTTATCTCTAATAATGATGATCTTAATTATGATCATATATATATTGTTCACATTGATGTGACAAATATGTTTTTGAAAATATTAAAAAGGAGAATTGATTTTTACATATATTGTGAATGGTGCGATAACTCGTACAATTTAAAAAATGTCAAATATTTTTTTTATTTGAAAATGGGTGAAACAATTGTTTATAGTAAAACAAAAAATAATTAAAAACTCCAGAAGAGTCAATATATTATTACTAAGAGGAACAACATTTATTATATATAATGCATTATTTTCTCCAAAATCTCATAGAAATTTATTAAATTTTAAAGACATTCATAGTAATGAATATTATATTGAGACAATAAATAAGAAGAATCAATAATGTCTCCATATTACAAGTATTATTTCGGGTAAAAAAAAATATAGTGAAAAATTTTATATTATTTTCTCTGATTTATATTATACAAAAATTAGTGAAACTGAAAAGAATCTTATAGTAAACCAGAAGTTTACATATCCAAATATTTTTATTATTTGAAATGATAAGTTATGTTATTTTGGTTTAAAAATAATGAAACAATATTGAAAATTCACGTTGAATCCATTGAAAAACTAGAAGATTGTTCAAATTAATTAATTGACTTTTGGTCAAAAGCTATATATTTTTCATCTAAGAATTTTTAAATGTGCGGTATATATTCTAATTATTCCACCACAACGCACTAAAATGAGTCCTCAAAAGATGTTAGAAATATAAGTTGGATATAAATCTCCCTCAATAATTAAATATTTTGAGTTATTAATGGGAGATGTATTTACTGCTCGATTTGCAGATTGTCATTTGATGAAATAATATTCTCAACATTAGGAGAAAATAATAAAAGTTGAGAAATACAAAACAATATGAACAATAAGTTCATAAATTAATTTATCTGTAAAAATTAGCAAATCAATTGCCGGATGCAATTGCTAATTCAAAATGAGTAACAAAATCTCATATAACAACTGTTAATGTTTTAATTTGTATTGTCGTCCCAGAAGGACAATATATTAATATTAATGAATCTCAAGCACGTTTGAAGCGTAAAAGACTATTGGTTATAAGAATAAAAATCCTCGAAAGAGAAAATAAATAAATAATAAAGATAATTTTATTAAAAATGCAAATACTAACATGGATACACTTCCTGAAGAAGTAAAAGTATCTGAAATTAATAAAAATAAAGAGATATTGATAAATTATGTTAATTCTGAAAAAAGATGGAATCAACATGAAATGGTTGTAGACTATTATTTTGCATATAATGTAACATTAAATATTATGAATGAAAATGATGATCTTGAACCACGATCTGTTCAAGAATGTTGAAATAGAATTGATTGGCCAAAATGGAAAAAT
>CANXYC010141540.1:0-26360 GCA_948193065.1 Aleurites moluccanus
TTCTTTTTAAATTATTTTTTAAAATAAAAAATAACAAATAAAAAATAAAAAAAAATATTTTTTAAAAAATATTTTTATTTATTTTTTATTTTAAAATTTATCAAAAATATGAAAATAAATTTTTTAACCTTAAAAAAAAATAAAAATAAAAATAAAATATAATTAATTAAAAATAAAGAGTAAGGGCATTTAGATTTTTTCACTATCCTTGCAGGATTGACTAACAGTTAAAACAAAAATAAAATGTAATTAATTAAAAATAAAGAGTAAGGGCATTTTGGTCTTTTCACTATCATTACAGAGTTGACTAACAGTTGATTAAGGGCAAAATTAGACGAAAGGGTCTAATAGTATATTATGACATTCGTCAGGGAGGAGTTAGTGTATTTTTAAAAGGTCAGAAAAAACTTAGTGCAATGGGAGGGAAAATTATAATTATCCTTTTATTATTTGGTAAAGTGAAATTATGAGACTTATATTATATTTTTAAATGATTAAAAAAATATTAAAATTATAATTAGAAATTAATTCAAGATAAAAATTAAAATAAAATCTTCTAACGAGAGGGATAGTATCATCGTTTCAGCTTCTTCTTCCTTATCATACCATCCCCATTCAATTTTTCAATCAAGCCTAGGGCTCGAAAGCCTGCATTTAAATGGGTGCGGCAGCACGTATATTTTAGGATCATTGGAACGAGACCTGCTTTTTGCAATTCCTTATGGCCAAGGCAAAGCGGTACCACTACCAATTACTTCTTATCTGTCTTTCATTCCGAAACGAAAGGGAATTCTTGCAGAAGATTTGCTTCGCTCCTTAGGTAAAGATAGAAATGTTGAGTTTTTGGTTCGACGATCCACTTGGCCGGTTTGAATCGGAGCAGACTCCGGGCCGCTTATATTCAAAATTTTGGCTACTCGAAGAATGATTTTGGAAAAATAATCAATTTCGCAAAAATCGTGACGCGAGTGGAATATAAAATATAAGAAAGAATATTCAATAAAAATCTTTGAAAATTCCATTTAGATCGGCAACTTTCTCTGCCTACTCTTTTCCATCGCCTATCTGCCATAATTTATACAATTCCTCCTTATATGCCGGAATTTGGGCTTTGCTGATAAAGGGGTGTTCAGTTGCTGAAAATTTGAGGGTGAGGGTATTGGTTTCTAGGAAGAGAAGCAGAAAGTAGAGTGTAAAGCTATTGCAGGCATGGTGGGTGGGGGTGTGTGTGAGAGAGAGAGAGAAAGCTATATGCAAGTTTTGTGATTGTGCTCAATGATGGAAGATGGAAACTCATATGAAAATCTGGGTTTATTTTTTTTTTAATTTAAATTTTAATATTTTTATCATTTAAAAATATAATTTTTTCATTTTAATATTTTTATTAATTAAAAAATATGAATTATCTAATTAATGTGCAAACCCTCAATTGAACCAAAAATTGAGTAAAATTGAAATTTTGATTTTTTTTTTATGTGACTCAAATTAAAATTAAGTGAAAAAACTTTTTTTTTTTTTTATACGTGACTTAAATTAAATTTTTATTTTAAATTTAGACTCCAAATTGAATATTTCTCCTTGCTTCATTGTTTTTTTTTTTTTTTTTTTTCAAAATGAGTTTGCATTGAATTACAACATAACTTCAAATTTGTCTATTAGGAGATTACATAAAAGACTATGGGGCACTATGTGAAAAAAAAAACTCAAAATCTCAATTTACTTTTATTAGAAGACATTATATACAATATAATTTAAAAAAAATAAAATATATATTAATTAATTAAATAAAAAGTACATGATAATAATATAAAAATCAAATAAAAGACACACGTTCTAAGCACTCATAAGTTGAATATTAAAAACAAACTTGGATATAAACAGAAAATAAATCCCTCAATTTATTAAGAGCAAATTATAATTTAGTCCCTGAGTTTTGGTTTGAAAAACGAAGTGGTCCTTATATTATGTGAAATACATAATTTAGTTCCTGAATTTTCACTCCGTAAGACTATTTAGTCCTTCCGTTTATTTTTTTTACTTTTTTTGTTAAATTTTAAATAAAATGACTAAAATACCCTTTATTCATGTGATACAAATTTATATTTTCTGGAATGGACATGAGCCTTCTCCTGGAAATGTAAAATTCAAATTGCATTCTGTTTTAATTTTTTCAATGCCTTCCTTTCTTTAATTTTTTGTTTTAAAAAATTCATTTCCTTTTTCATTCTCTTGAAAACAAAAAGCAGTATTATTTTAAGGATAGATATGATCTGGTCAAGTTCATCAAGTTGGTACAACAAGCAGGACTTTATGTTCATTTACGGATTGGACCCTATATTTGCGTTGAATGGAACTTTGGGTAATTAATATAATATTGTTAGTAATTAACATGGTGTAAACATAGAAATTTCAGTCACAGCTTTCTATTTTTTTTTCACAATTTTGAAAGTTTTTTGTTCTAAACACTTGCTCTGTTTCTGGTTCAGGGGATTTCCAATTTGGCTAAAATATGTTCCGGATATTGAATTCAGAACCAACATCAAGGTTGGTTTTTGGACTTTTTCACTGCTATTTTGAATACCCTTTTGTCTAATCTCTTTGTCTTTACCAATCAAAAACTCATATTCTAAACAATCCTTTATTAAACATATTAAACATTAATTTGAACAATCAAATGTGATAGAAAAGTTAATAATGAATAAGGGGTATAGGAAATTTAATAATGAAAAAGGGATATTTTAACTATTTTACTTAAAATTTAACAGAAAAAGTAAAAAAAAAATGAACGGAATGACTATGTTTTACGGAATAAAAATTTAGGAACTAAATCATGTATTTCACATAATATAGCGACTATTTTATTTTTCGGATCAAAACTCATGGGCTAAATTATAATTTACCCATTTATTAATAGAGAAGATACAAAGACACATAACTTCTTTGCTACACCATAAAAAAAAGTCGGTCCAAAAATCACCCGATCTAAATTTTAAATTTTAAATAGATCGAACTAAATTTTAAATAAATTTTATTAATAATTAACACTTTGAAAACACACTTGAACAATTATAAAAACAACTATATTAAATTAATTTGATCAATAAATAAGTGGAGTTAATAGGATACCACTGTTATCTGAGATCTTCTTTAATATCAAATTCAAAAACCTATATAAAGGGAAACACAAAAAGCCCCGTATAAGACTAACATAACTATAAAACTAAACTAGAATGAAAACTAAAAGAAAAGAAAACCAGTTCAAAAGGAGCTGATCTTACTAATATGTAGAAAATTATAATCTTTAGATTATCGCGGACCAAAAATGACCAACAACAGTCTAGATTTCTTCAGCTTGAGAGTAAGAACAGCAAGATAGAGACAGAGAGCAAAAGAATTACATATGTTAACTCATAAATAATACAACAATTTAATATAAACATATTGATAATAAAATTATTAAATCTCTTACAAAAATATAAGATTTATTTTTTTATAAATTCAAGTGAGTTTTATATATTTATAAGTGACGTTACACTCAATATGTTAAAAGTTACCTCCAAATTTAACCATTTCTACCGCCATATATATTATGGTATTAAATAACAACAATAATAAAAAAAATTATCAATAAGATCTACTCAATTGCCATATTATATTACTCATCACAAATATTTATATTGATTTTCTTTTTACCAAAAAAATATTATTTGATAATTTTAAATTTAAATCACATCTATTTTATTATGACAGTTCAACTAAACTAACACTAAATTACCTTACATTCTTAACATATTATCATTTATTCTATTTATATTACAATCAAAATTTAAATACATCAATTTTAGTAATTAGAGATTTAATTTTTATTAATGAGTTTGTTATCTATTTTTTAGATATTTATTTTTTAAAACTACAAAAAAATATAAAAAAGTAGTTTTGTAAATAATAAATCTCTTAATTTTCGAGTGAATTAATTATGTTTAGTAGTTCGTAATTTAGTGGGTGTTTAGTAATATTTTTTGATATAATAGTTAGCATTTTAATTTTTAATAACTGCTGTTAGATAATTGTTAGGTAGTTAAGCAATTGTTATTTATAAAAATTACAATTTAAATTTTTTTTAAATAATTTATACTTATTTAAATAAAAAGATTAAATTATAATATAAAAATAATATTTAAATAAAAAATAAATATTAGATAATATTTATTTTCAATGAATATTAATACACAGTTAACAATTAATAATAATTTTACAAAACACTTACAATAATCAGCTGATAATCATTCATTATCAATAAATAATTATTAGGACAATTATCAACTATTTTGAATAATTAAACGAAATTTTAATATTATTAAATATATTTATATGTAAAAATTATATTAAAAATGCACGTTTAATTATATTGCATTAGTGATATATATTAAAAATGCAACAATTGTAATTAATTGTTATTTAATATTTATTTTTAATATTAGAAAAAGAAAAATCCAACTTAAATTTATTATCTTACTATATTTTTTATGACTATGCGATGCGAACTTTAATTTAATGTTTGATTTAACTAACACAATATTTACCATTTGATAGTAAATTGAAAATTCCTGGTTTTTTGGGAATTATTTGACATTTCTTCAACTACTATAAAAAAGCGAAAAACATGATTTAGCGGTTGCCAGCTAAATACAACCTCATAAATCTACGCATATACTTACAGCTAATACTCAGCCAAAACCCAATTTCAATATTTAATTAATTACTATATAATAATAATTTAATCTTTAATCTTAGATCTTAATAATCTCTCCATCGCTATTGAGCTTTTTTTTACGCACAACACAGGGAAAAGCACTTTTCACAAAGCATTTTGGCAATTTCGATTTTGTTCAAATGTGGAGTCTTCTTCTTCAGAGATTGAGTTCCTTTTTTCAAGCCCTAAACTGACATATAGTAAATAATAGTTTTAGTTGTTGCACAGAAATTTGGTGCACCAAATCTTGAAACCAGTTTTATTCTATTTCCATGTCTTCTACCTTTAGTCCTTCTCGGAACAGCCCTGGGAATTCTAGGCTACAACTGTTCCAGTTTGGTGCCGTTGGTAGTGCTTCTAGATTGAGATCCTCTTCTCTTAAGAAGTCGCCGGAACCTCTTCGTCATGCCATCGCCGATTGTCTCTCCTCCGCCTCCGCATCTGCTGCTGTTGCTACCTCGCAACATGGAAATCCCTTTGTCCCTGTTAATGAAGCTTCTAGAACTCTTCGTGTGAGTAATTGCGTTGCTTTTTTTTTTTCTCATTTTTTTAAAATTTTCTTGGATTCTGATTGGATCTTTGAGTTTATATGGTATGGATTGGTTTTTAAATTGATGATTTAATTTAGTGTTGGAGTTATAAATTTGGGATTCGTAGTATTAAAATGTTGACATACTGAGAGTGTATTTGAGGAAATTATATGCCCAAGCCTGGAAAAAAAAAATGAAGGGTGAAGAATTTGAATCAGTATAAGTTTATTTCTGCATTTCATTGAAATTGAATTTTTTTTTTTTGGATAGTGAAAGGGTTCTGAAAATCTATTGTTAATTAGTTTTGTCATGGAGTTAGTAGTCGATTCAGCTTTCTAATTTGGTTATTTTTGTGATATTAGCTTTAAAATGTGTATCTATAGATGTTCTTTTGTTTTTTTTTTTAATTATTTTTTTGTTATATACTTTTGTTCTCCAGTATTTAAACGGCCTTTATTTCTCATTGAGAAAGTTAAAATAAGATAAGATTCTGCTTCTTGTGGTAATTGACATGACAACATCTTGTTCTTTAATTGATTGCTTTTCTATTTTTGAGTAATAAGCAATCACATGAGGGTAGCTTAAGCAATTTTGGCATTGGAATAGATAAAGAGTCATTGGTCGCACTGGTTGCTTTCCCCTCTTACACTTAGTGAAGTAACATTTGCTTAAATTCTAGAAGGAATGAGGAAGAGGAAAGGGAATTCTTGAACATGCTTAATTGAATCACTGTTGGAATGTTCCTTTCTTTTCCACTGTTATTTCTATAGCACAGCAGAAATGTAATTTCCTTGTCTTTCTTAGAGACCCTGAATTAGCATTGGTTTTTTTGGTGCATTGAGAATATAAAATTGTTTGCAAAGCAAAGCTCACTCTCCATCTAATCCTATCTAAAGTCCTCTGTGATACTTTCACAAGTGACATGCCTCCTACTTGGCCCATAGCTTGAGTGGTGAGTGAGTGAGTTCCTTTGAGTTGTCCATGGCTTCAAATCATACTACATCAATGTCTATGCTATTTAATTTTTTATCTTACAACTTCAATTTACAAATGGCAGGACTATTTGGCTTCACCTGCAACAACTGACCTGGCTTATATTGCAATTTTAGAACATACAATTGCTGAAAGAGAGCGCAGGTAAATGGAGCATTTTTTTTTAATATGGAAATGCTTATTATGGACTTACTCTGCTATGCTAAATCAACATCGGCAAATGTTTGTTTCTTTTTCTGTCTGTGCGGTTTATGTTTATTCTTTTATTTGAAACTATTTGTTTCCTATTTTTTTCCCTTTCAGATTAAATGACTCAAGTCATGTGAATCATTGACATGGTATTCTAGTGCTTTAGCATGCATCAAATTAATAAAAGAATAGGAAATGATAAACACCTTGTAGGAAAAAAAAAGAGTGTTGCTTCTATTTAAACAATTATACAAAATTATGTGCTGCTTTATCCCATATGCAAACGATATCCCAATTGCATGATCAGGTTCATACTCGGTGGAGCTTTTTAGTGTTATAGTATATCTTTTTGGCTCCGGGTGGGTGGGATTTTTTTTTTTTTGGGGTGGGGGGGAAGGAGGGATTTGTGGTGTTTAGGAGAGGAGAAGTGAACTATTCTCTTTTTCTGTATTTTTTTTTATGGGGAGATATTAAAATGGGGTGGGTGTGTGGGAGGAGGAATTTGTGGTGTTTAGGAGAGAAGTGAACTATTGATCTTGATTGGCGTTGAACCTTCATGATTTTAATATCTCCCCATATTTTTATAAAAAAAAAATAACTACAGAAAAGAGCATAGTAGTGCAAAGCAACCTGTAGACAAAAAACTATAAGAATCTTCATGATAGGTTCTATACAATCAAAATTGTGACCATTGCATGGTAGGTGTCAATGTGAAGTCTGCACAAATGGGCTTATGTGAACAATCTTTAAAACACTATCAACCAATGCTTTGCTCCTGTTTTTAAGTTTTTTATTTAAAACTCTTAGCTCTCCCTAAATGAACATTGGTATCACATTGATTAGATTAGGAGTGTTGTTGAACTTAACAGTTGAATAATATGGTAAAGTTTTTGTATGCAGATTTTACTTGCATAGGGTCATTAATCTAATGTTACTTTAGTATAACCTTGTTATCCATAAATAAGGTTCATAGAGCTTGTAACAGATAAGACAAGGTCAAGTTTTTATTGTATACCCACACATACATTAGCTGCCCAATTGATGCAGGATAGATTTAGATGTCTGGCTATTGATGTTTTAATGGTTGGCATATCTCAAGCCATTGATGAGATTTATATAAGGATTAAAGCAGAAGATTAGGGGTATGATTATCAAATTAAAACTTATTAAAGTGAGAAAAGAAAAGTATGTTGTTTGGGATCAAATTAAAACTTATTAAAGTGAGAAAAGAAAAGTATGTTGTTTGGGGACTGTGAGTGGTACTCCAGGAACTGTAGTAGCAGAGAAAATTTGTGTAGAAGCCTTCCAAACCAATTCAAAATATTCACTGATATATTATCAAAAGCCTCAGAAAACAACTAAGTCGCATAGGTATTTAGGGTCCCAATGATTAATCTTACTCCTATTTTGAATAGGAGTCTCAAACTAGGAAATCCCTAAACTAATTGTAAATATGAAGCAAACATTTTTTTTAAATGTTCCCAATCAATACATACTATATAAAGGAGTATCAATGATTGGGGAAACATTTTGAAAGGATAAATCAATACAATATTTACATTATGAACACAAGAGAACTTCTAAAATATGTTGTTGAGTGATATAAGGAATTCACTACAAAGTTCTATTTATACTAGGCATAAATGATTTACTGACAATTATTCTAAAATATGGACAAAAGTTAACTACCCTTAAATTCTATTGTTTTGAAATGATAAGTGTGTCCTTTCCTTGAGTTAAAGTTGTATAAGATTCTATTCAAATATAATAGTAGTTTTAATGTTTATATATTTGTATTAATTTTATTGGATAATAACCTATCATTTTCCATGTACAAGTTGATGTAGGACCTTGGGCTCTTACACTTAAAATACTTTAATTCAGCTAAAAAGACCAAATATACTTATAGAGGCTACAACCTTATATAGATAAAATAAAATAGAAAATTGCTAAATAGGCCTACCAAAATATAAAATTCATAAACAACTTGACTAAAACATAATTACTTGTTATCTACTATTAAAAGAAAAATCGGAATTGCAAAGAGGCTTTCTTTGAGAGAGGTTAAGATCACGGTTCATATTTGAGCTATGCTAATAGGGTGGATTATAAACTAAATCACAAGCCATAATTGGAAATCTGAATTAAGATTTTTTGTGGTTAACCCTCTTTTATATATATGATTCATATTTTTTTAGTCTATAAAGAATAATACTATCGGAATTTCTATCGGGTTCATGCCAAGTTGATTAATAACGGCAGCAATCTTTCTCATTAGAAGTCTTATGGAGAAATATAGAGATGCGAGGAAGGACTTGCATATAGTTTTCATTGACTTGGAGAAAGCTTATAACATAGTTGCAAGAGAAGTTTTATGGTGGGTGTTAGAACTTAAAGGGATATCAATTAGGTACATATAAGTTTTGAAGGACATGTATTGCGAAATGACGACTAATGTATGTACAGTTGGAGGAGACTCAAGAGTCTTTCCTATTTCAGTTAGGTTACATTAAGGGTCTGCAGTGAGCCCTTACTTTTTCATTTTGGTTATAGATGAATTAATAAAGCATATACAAGAGGAAATCCAATAGTGCATGATGTTTGCAGATGACATTATTCTAGTGGATGAGACACAAGAGAAAGTTAATAGGAAGTTAGAGTTTTGGAGGAGCACTTTGGAGTCCAATGATTTCAGGTTAAGTAGAATCAAGACAAAATATATGCATTGCAAGTTTAGAGAAAGCCGAAGTGGGTATAATGATGGAGTTAGCTTGAATGTAGTGACATTGTCCCAAATCACTCATTTTAAATATTTAGACTCAATCCTATAAGGAGATGGATAATGTGAAGATGATGTTAGTCATAGGATAAAGGCTGGGTGATTGAAATGGAGACTTGCCATGGAAGTTCTATGCGATCGTAAAATTCCACTCAAGCTGAAAGGTAAGTTCCACTGTATAACAATAAGACTTGCTATAATGTATGATAGTGAGTGTTGGTAAAGAAAGGGTAATATATCTCTAAGATGTGTGTTGCTGAAATGAAAATGTTAAGATGGATGTATGGACATATTAGAATGGATCGCATTCAAAATGAATGTATCAGAGAAAAAGTTAGAGTAGCTAACATTAAGGATAAATATAGAGAAAATAGACTAAGATGGTTTGGTCATTTGAGTCGGAGGCCCAACGATGCTCTGGTTAAATAAGTAGATTATATTAAGCTAGATGTTAGAAAGTAAGGTAGAGGTGGACTTAAATTAACTTGGGGAGAGTGATTAATGATGACTTAATTGCTCTAGATCTTTCTGCAGATATAACCCATGAGCGTTTGAAATGGAAAAAAAATCCATATAGCTGACACCAATTAATTTGGGACTAAGGCGTTATTGAGTTGAGTTGAATATTAATATATTGATATAGCATTACATGTTTATGTGGCAAATTAAAGTTAGTAATTTTAAATTGTGTATTCATACTAAATATGTGGCTTATAGCTCAAATAACCTATCATTATTTATAAAGTAAGAATTAGAATATTGATTTTCTTACTCCTATATTAATCATGATAATAATATTCTTACCGGTCAAATAACACTAGGCACGTGCTAGAAAAAAAAATGTTGACTATGAAGAAATTTTTTCATTTTATAAGAGTTTCTAATAGGTTGTAAATTTTTTTTATTAGTGCTTTGATCTCAATGCTATTCTTTATAAATACTATTTTTCACATGTTAAATCATCACTAAATATCACGCGTAACACTAATGCCTAGTGCAATAAAGTTCCCTAAAAACTAAAACTCTTGATTCAATTTCTTAAGAACAATCTGAATTTTTACAGTTAAAATTAGATCAAATAATTCCTAAATTTCGTTTTCTTTTACTGCTGCACCAATATTCTATGCATCTTTACATATTAACTTTCCATTGATATGTTACATGTGTTTGCACTTTTTTCGTGTTCAAATTCCATTTTCTTCTTTGAGCATTTTTTCATATATGATAATGGTTGTAATAATATTAAGTCTTGCTGCTAATATGCCTTTAATATGCACCAGTCCAGCTGTCGTTGCTAGGTGTGTGGCACTTTTGAAGCGATACCTTCTACGGTATGTTTTCTTGCACAAACTTGTTTTTTCTGTTATCTTGTTGAGCATAAAAAGATGATCATCCAACTTACAATGATTACATGGAAGTTGATGTGTGAATCATCACTTATATTATAACAGTGGTTATTTCATTGAAGTTGCTTTAAAATTTTGCTGGTTTGCTGTTATTTTTTCCTAACTACTATTATACTCATGATTATTTAGAGCTTACAAACAAATGAGATTTTGATAGTACAATTTTCTTTTCCTATCTGAATTCGTATGGAGACTTGAGAGTTTAGATACTGGCATGAGGTGTGCTCATAGCATTAATGCTGTTGTGTTATTGCCCAAGGATGTTCGAAGAGGTTTTTATTTTATACTTACTGATAGTTATGTTATAGCTTCAGATTTTCTTGGATTTAACATGGAATAGCAAAACTAAAACTGAACTGCGATTGCATTCCGCATATGTATGTGGAAGGATATAGAGTGCATTTGAGATTGTAGTAGATATATCTTTATGCAGAGTTGTCTCTACTCAAGGACAATTATCTACCGTATATTTTGATATCACTCACCTTGCTTAATAAATCAGTACCTCAGAGTACTTGGATGCTCAAATTGGTTCAAATTTGATCATATGTGGGGTAATCTATTGGGATTCCATTTGGTCTGCTTTCATTGGAGCAATCAGAAACAAAAAGTTGTATAAAAGCAGCTCTTGCTTTGCTTTAAAAATTGAGGCCTTTGTACGTTTAGCTGGGATTTCTGCTGCTCATACTTATTGGAATTCAGTTCAGAGTGTTCTGGCTTCTGGCATTTTCTTTGGAGATATAATTGGCTAGTAAGTGAGACAATATATGTTTCCTGGAATGTGTTCTGATTATACAAAGCCCCGTCTAGTCTCTTTTGATTTTTTCATAAGTTGTTTCTGTTTCCTTATTTTTAAGATTTTTGTTTTCTACAGGTATCCTTTTACTGGTATGATAAGGTCCTATTCTATTTTTTGTATTTTTTTCCTCCTTGCGTTTGGTACATATTCTTATCTTTGAGGTATATCAAAGAAGACCATATGGTTGCTGAGCCAAGTTGTGCTTTAGTATGTCTTTTCTAGGTTTAGAGTTAACCTGGAAATACTAGCGCACTTGCAGATCTGTTCTAATAAAGAATAGTTAGAAAAGGATGCACTTGAAAAAAAAGAAAAAAGAAAAGAAAAGAGACAATTGCATAAGAATATAATGTTGGCTCTCTGTCATGCTGTGCATAATCTTATGTCTTCTTTGGGCTAGTCAGTTTGGATCTATGAGTGTGATTGTAGACCTATCCTAATAGAATGTAGTTGATAAAACATGTACTTGAAAAATACAATTGTTTAATTTTAAACTAATAACGACAGTTGTAATACTTCTCCCACACTGATCCTGTAATATGTCATGGTATGTGATGTTTTATGTTTTATCTTGATGATTCCCCACCACAGGCATTTCTTGAGCTGCTAGTCAATTTAATGAAAACTTCTTTCACTGCATCTTTATCAGTTCAAGGAAAGAAAGGTTGTGTTTTTTAATTTTTACATTGGTGTTCAATTACTCAATTGGAGTGAACATAATGAAACTACATATCTCCTTCACAGGCTTTCCTGAAATTTTTAAGTTTCATTCTCCTCATTGAACCAGATATATACTCCTTGTACATTGAGTGGGCAACTGATGTCTTTTCACATTTCTGTTTCTTGATAAAGTAGTCAGCTCTGCTAGATTCTATCATTAGGTTTTATGAGTTTATTATTGTGTGCTGCAGATATAAACCCAGTGAGGAGACGTTACTTCAGATTGATCGTTTTTGTGTGTGCACAATTGCTGAGTGTGATATTAGCCCCAATCGGCGATTGTCACCATGGTCACGATCACTGAATCAACAATCCGTTGCATCAACAGCTCCTACAAATTCTTCGCCTTCTTTGCCCGTATCTAGTTTTGCTTCCGGGGCACTTGTAAAGTCATTAAATTATGTGCGTTCTTTGGTGGCTAAACATGTTCCAAAACGGTCCTTCCAACCGGCAGCCTTTGCTGGAGCACCCTCTGCATCAAGACAATCACTTCCATCACTGTCATCTTTGTTGAGTAGATCCTTCAATTCCCAATTAAACCCAGCAAATGGTGTAGAATCATCGGAGAATAAAGATGCTACCGCCTTACCTGTTTCAAACTTATCAAATATGGAAAAAGTTGATACAATAGAGGACCTGGATTACATTGCAGTTGATGTTTTGAAATGGCGTTGGCTTGGGGAACATCCGTTGTCATTTCTGTCAACTGAAAAGTAATTCTATTGTTTATTTGCCTTTTGTCTTCACCTACTTTTTATTTTGCATTTTAATTTGGTTGTTCATTTGTGTTATTTGGTAATGTGCTGCTGAAAGTATTTAATTGAATGTGTTCCCTGTTTTATAATGCAGCGGTCGTGCTGTGGATCTCCAAGATATGAGCACACATAATTTCCTAGAATTAGGTGCTGCAGCTCTATTTGTAGGAGAAATGGAAGCCAAAATGAAGGGTCAGCCTTGGAAATATTTTGGGACTGCTGATATGCCTTATCTTGATCGACTGCTACAGCCCTCATCATTTACAACCATTACTAATTCTGCCTCTGCTCGTCCCCATTTGAGAGCAGTAACAGCGTCTAAACGCAGTAAAGCAGGACCTCGCCAAATATGGTAAGTTCTTACCGAAATCTAATGCTTTTGTGTGCTTGGAGAGTTTGGTTCCAATTAAGATTACTTTTTCCCTTCTGTGCTTTGATTCATTTCATTTCTAAACAAATAAATGGCTACTCATTTATGTGCCAAGAGTTGAAGGTTGTCTTTTCATTTAATTGTTCTTGTGTGATGGCGTTGATGTTAAAATAAATTTGGCTTGAATCTGGACAGAGTGGTGCAATGATCTGCATCGTTTAGCTTAGCCTTACCTTTATTACACCTGGCCTCATTTATTGTCTTTGGACTTTGTAAATTGGCGTTAGTCTAAATTTTTGCATTTGTTAGGGATCCTCATCATGTCAGTTTAGTTTAGGTCATCAACATTTGACTAGGGTCCATTTTTTCAAATGTACTCCATCATACCAGCTAGTTTGAGTTGATTTGTTTCATTTATCAGCTTCTGTAAAACCTTTATTTTCTCTCTCTCTCTCTCTCTCTCTCTCTCTTTTAATAACATGAATCATGCATTTACTTTGGATACAATGGAGCTGGAGGGAGAGAGAATGATTCTAGGGAAAAATAAATTTAGATTTTCCTAGTCAGTTGCAAGAACTGCAGAGAAGATAGAACATTACTAATAGTAGGTGAAGTATGTCATGAAATGGTAAAGAAATTTCATCTATTCATACAATTTACACCATTGAAATATGATATAACTATTGATCACGGGAGAATACAAGCAAAAAATTTTGAAACAAAACCAAAAAATTCAAACTTGTTTTTCTTAGATCATTTTCTTTGTGTCAGTGTCTTGTAGCATGTGTAGTTGTTATGGATATAAAGCTTTTTCTGAAGCCTTGTGACAATCCAGTTATTCCCATCCATGCGCTTCAATTGTAGTCTAACCTTTTGGTGAAAATTTTGAGTATCTTTGTTTTTTGATTCCTGTTTTGCAGGGAGGATTCTCCTGCAAGCACATTCCGCACACGTGCTCGGCCACTTTTCCAGTATCGTTACTACAGGTACAAAAATGGAGATTAGGGAAGTCATTCATTTGAGTTCATAAATAGCTTTGTTTCTATTAACGAATATAAGTTAACATCCAGATAGAAAAAAGGAAGTTAAAATCATCAGTTTTTACTTTTTACCATTCCCTTTTTCCTCCTTTCCTCCGTCCCTCCCTCCCTCTCTTATCTTTTTCTTTTTTAATGTATTTAGTGAACAGCAACCTTTAAATATGCATCCTGCTGCCGTATGTGAGGTTATTGCTGCAGTTAGCTCAGAGACGTATTCTACGAGTGCTAACAATTTCACCATATCATCTAGATTAAGTAACAACAGTGGAAAGCCATCAATGGATGTGGCTGTGAGTGTCCTTATTAAACTTGTCATCGACATGTAAGTTTTAATGCAGTTACCTGCTGTTATTATTTCTGTCTGTTATTTATATTGTATATTCAACCTGGCACTATATTTATGTATTTACATATATATTCTTGTGGATGTATGTGAACAAAGGTGCATGGTTAATTGATGCAGTGATTTCATATATAGCTTCTTGTGCTAGACATTTGAGTAACATATGTAATGCTGTTTACATGATATAAATAATTATATTGGAATTCATCTATTTACTGGCCTTTCTTGATCCTCTGCTGGGGCATATGTAATTTGAGACATGGACTGCTATGCCAATCACTGGAAATATGGGAAAGGAAAGTGGCATGCAACTGCTCCAATGTTTACTCTGAGGTTTCATTCTTATTTTCAGTATACATAGATTGTTTTATTAGAAGTAAATGTGATCAGATAGACTTTAAGAAACAGGAGAAGTTTTGGATTGCAAATTTAGTGTTTTTCGGAGTTAAAAACATTCCTGTAATGAATGGTTCTAAACCATAGTTTGCTGATGTAATTGGAATTTTTATTTTGTGGTTGAGTTTGTAATATTAAAGGTCAGCACCATGTGCTTGATTCCTTAAATAACCTTCATTGCAAAGAGTTCTAGCTTTAATTTTTTGTCACAACTTTTTTCATGTTCAGCAAGTAAATATTGATTAACTTCACATATACCTGTTTTGTTTTTGCCGTTGATCAGTTGTTGTTTCAATGAGTAGGATTGTGTGAAGAACTGTAAGAAACATCTGGTAAAATTTATTGCCATAATTTAATGTAAGTAACCATTTATGGCAGTTAAATTGTCAAAATATTAAAATTTGAGCTAGAGGTATTGAAAATAGAAAGATCTGATCATAAGCATGTTACTCTGTGTTCCTTTGGAGGAATAAAAGTGAAAAATAAGGTATACTCAAGATTCTTAAGGTTAAATGCACTGGGATTCTCCAACTATCATTCTTTAATCAGTGAATAGGCTCCTTTTTGTTCTTGTTATGGTCATATGAATTGCTCATGGAAGTTCAATGAAAAATTCCTTTTTAGGTATTTATTGGACTCTGGGACTGCTGCTCCTCTCACTCTTTCTATGCTGGAGGTGCTGCATCAATAACATATTTATTTATTTATTTTGTGATTGCTGATGTTGAAAACTGCTGATATTTGTTTTCAAAATCATCTTTCAGGAAATGCTTAGTTCTACAAAAGCAGCTTGTAGGGTTCGCGCTTTTGATTTGATTCTGAACCTTGGGGTCCATGGTCATTTGTTGGAACCAATGATGGTCGATGATACTTCCATAATTGAAGAAGAGTATGCCCAAGAACCATTTGCTGATGCTGATGAGCAACTTGCAGAACAGGAGAATAGAAAAGCAGATTCTGTCAACAAGTTGGGCACCTCATCAGCTATTAATAAATTTGAGTCATGGATTTTAAACATTTTATATGAAATATTTCTTCTTCTTGTCCAGGTATAGTTCCACTTGGCATCATTTATGCAACTCCTTGGTTAGTGGATTTACCTAGGCAATTTTTTTGTTTAACCTTTAACAATATTTTTGTTTTAACCTTTAACAATTTTTTTGTTTAACCTTTAACTGAAAGAATTACATTTTTTGAAATATTTGAAGAATTTAATAATTCAAATCGAAACTGTAACTGTTATTATCACAAACTCATCTGTAATGCAATGTCAATGCATGTTAGTAAATGACTGATAGTTCTGTTGCATGACCACTGATAAGACTCGGAACATGAATGAAAATGCAAGACATTAGTTGGTGAAGTACTTTTAAGTGATTTTCTTTGAAAATTCAGAAACAAAAATATTTCTCCAACTAGTTGATATCATAAGATAATGTCGTCTTTATTTTATTTCTGCTGTTGTTCTACTGTGTTTACTGTTCTTATAAATTCATTGGCTACTGATCCACTATATTGTTTTGCAGATGGAGGAAAGGGAAGAATCTGTCTGGGCATCTGCTTTGAGCTGTTTACTTTATTTTGTTTGTGACAGAGGCAAGATCTTGAGAAAACGTTTGGAAGGCCTTGACATAAGGGTGAGCTAGCTTAACCTCCTTCTTCGCTGTACTTCTAGCTAGTAACCTCCTTCTTCCTTCTTCGCTGTACTTCTAGCTAGTAACCTCCTTCCTCACTTGCTTCTTTGCTGTACTATCACAGAAATGCAATTTTTCTTCCCCCCAACCTATTTATGCTGCAAAATATCTATTTTGTTTTTATTTCTGAAAAACAATTCTCTTATAGACTTTGACTCGAGGGTAAGCTAGCTTTTCATCTTATTGGTGTCATCGTAGAATCACAATTGTCTTTACCCCTTTATTTATGCTGCTGCTTTAATGAGCAAGAACTTTCAATTTTATCTATGTTTTTCGCCATTGTGTATAACTATATTTTCATAGGAGATCAGCTTTTAAGAAGTGTACAACTAAGAGATGTTATGGAGATCTTGATTCCTTAACCATTTAAACACTATTCTTTGGATGAGGAATTCAGCTTCACCTATTCCCCTTTGACCAACGTTGGGTTTACATTTGATAGTTCTTGATCTCTCTGTCACTTGTGGCGTGGTGGTTGGGTTTGGGTTGAAAGAAAATTTTGCTGTTATATTGGCAAGCATCTTAAACATGGATCAAAAGTAAAAGGGAATATTAACTGGTCTTTTGTTATTAGCCCTTGGGAAATGCAGTCTGATACTTGTAAATCAGAGAATATGGTGAATGGAAGAAATAATTACTATTTTTCTGATGAAATGGTAGACATGCAAGACTCAAAATCTTGTGCTGGCAACAGTTTTTACAATTTTCAATCTATAATCTGGGATGGGAAATGGTTGGATGAATTGCATTATGTCTTTTACTTTTAAAATTATTTTTTATAACATGATTTACAGTGACTGTAACTTTGGATTGACTGAAGATTGTTGAAACAGAACATTTTAAAAGCTGATACTCATTTAGGTGCTAAAAGCTTGGTTTTGACGAGCTGCTTCAATCTCGGTGAACTGTTTTACATGATTGCTCTTAGCTGCACGCCTATTTAAGTGGGGAAAAAAAAAAAAGAATAGAGAAAATGAAAAAGACATTTCTAATTAGAATCGTAGTTCTTATATCCTTTTTTTATTTAAGTGGAGGAAAAAAAAAAAAAAAGAATAGAGAAAAAGAAAAAGAAAAAGACATGTTTAACTAGAATTGTAGTTCTCATGTCCTTTTTATTTTGCACCTACAGTCTCAGCTTATCCCCATGTGCAAATACTCAGACACTTAAGTTGGATGTTTTTCGTATCATCTTAACTCTATAGGCTATTAAACTCGTGTTGTGAGTAGAGGTTTTGATTTAGATTGTCTGTTTGTATGGCATTGTGCAATAATGTCTGTGTTACAATCAAGTGTCAATTATTGTGTTTACATCAAGTTTTTTTGTTTTTTTATCAGTCAAGTTTGATCATCTTTCTGGGTCCATTTTCAGGTTGTTAGGACACTTGTAGAGATAAGCAGGAAGAATTCTTGGGCAGAATTAGTTCACAGCAAGCTTATTTGCATGTTGACAAACATGTGTTATCAAGTTCCTGATGGGCTAATACTAGATGTCAAAGAAGCCCCAGTTTTTCTCATAGACCAGGTTGAACTGATTGGAGGAATTGAGTTTATTTTTTATGAGGTACTCAAATCACTCGTCCGCAATTTTTTAATAAACTACTAAGTGCTGTTGATTGGCTTTTGTTGTTGTAATGAATCTGTCTGCATGTAAATCCATATGTTTTTATTGTTTCTTGCAGTATTCTCTTGCTAGCTTGAGAGAAGACAGGAGAAATATATATTTGGTTATTTTTGACTATGTTATGCATCAAATAAATGAATCGTGTATAGCTGCTGGAGTTTCTGAATATAGTGATGAGGAGATTCGACCTCTGTCAGCCTTGCTTTCTCTTGCTGATGCACCTGAAGCTTTTTATATTTCTGTTAAACTGGGGGTGGAAGGCATTGGAGAACTTTTGAGAAGATCAGTTTTTTCTGCATTGTCTAGATATTCCAACAATGAACGGCAAAATATGGTAAGACTAAAAACAGTTTTTATGATTCCAATTGTGTGCATGTTGTGCTTCATCTAGGAAGGCCATTTACTGAGATCTATGAGATAAACCTAGGAACTATATCCATATATGGATATATGTTCAGCATGTGCTTCTGTATAATTTCTACTCTGCTTTTGCTTGTAAAATAACTAGTTTGGATGGTTAGAATGTCCAATGTCATAGCTGAGTACATCACTGATGATCAGAATGTCGAATGTCATAGCTGAGTACATCACTTCTTTTATTCTTGCCTGCCATTGTGTGAATATTAATCGAATGATAAACAAAAGCACTTAACTCTTTTAGTTCCCATTGTCATTCTGTTAAAGATTCTGAATCTCTGCTATTAGGCCACTAGTTTTCCAACCTCTGCTATGTCCTGTAAATTTTTATGCTCTGAGTAACCCATCATTATGATGTTAATTCATTTAAACCACCTAGGTAATTGTCTAATACAATTGCATAAATTGAAGTTGCAATAATGTAATAATTTCTACTATTTAATACATGAAGTTGCACTGTTGATGCTTTTAATGCATTGCTATAATTATTAGATGAATGTGACAGTTAAATATGCAAAACCAAAGGTACTGTGGGAAACAGGTTTTGATTTGACCAAATCTACTAGCTCCATTCACTGTTCAATCTTTCTCATGTTTCTTTGGATAGTCATTTGATTCTTTCGTGCGTCATGTGAAAAATACATGCTTGCTTTCCTTGTCCTTTTTTCTAGAGTTTTCTGATGGTAATTTAGCATGTAATTGTGGAAGTATTTTGCATAAGCTCATGGGCTTTGTATGTGCAAATATGTATTTCAGCAAAATGTTGATTGATTACAATTTTTTTATCTTCACTGCATTTTGAATTTAATTTATGTTTTGCAGCTCTTGGAGAGTATAACAGAGAAATTGGATGCAATCATTGGTTCTTTTACTCATCTAGACAGAGAATTCTCCCATCTGATGCAGATAACCAAATCTTGCAAGTTCCTTGAAAGCACTGAAAGTGCAGGCCTAAGAAATAGTGCTATCATGAAAGCAAAACTTGCATGGGCTACTTTGCATTCTCTTCTTCATTCAGAAAGAATTGCTTCCCGCCAGAATGGCTATACCTGGCTAGGTGATTTGCTTATTGCAGAAATTAGTGATGGAAGGGATGCAGATATATGGTCAAACATCAAGAACTTACAGCATAAAATTGCCCGTGCTGGTAATCCTGATTCTTCAGTTGCTCCTGATTCTTCAGTTGCTTCAGATGTTCCTTTGTCCATTTGGCTTATGTGTGGACTTCTAAAGTCCAAACACTTCCACATCAGATGGGGCTTCCTATTTATCTTGGAGAGGCTTCTCATGCGATGTAAATTTTTGTTGGATGAGCATGAAATGCAACAGTTAGGCGGCAGCAATGCTGGTCATGAACATGTTGATAACCGACTTGAGAAAGCAAATGCAGTCATAGACATAATGAGCAGTGCTTTGTCCTTGGTAGCTCAAATAAATGAAACAAATCGCATCAACATTCTGAAGGTATTTTTCTTGAACAGCCTAATAACTAATTGATTAGTGTTAAGATTATAGGTAAAGTACCTGTCATACGAATGTGATTCCCGCTGCTAGCTTGAACAGTTGATCAATGTAGGATGTTTATCATTTTAAGTCTCCTTATGTTATAGAATAATTTCTACTTGATCAGATGTCAATTTTCCTTCTTCTTTTTTTTTTTATCCTTTTCTAAATTTCTAGGAGAACAATGTGCAAAATTATCTGGCTGCTCCCTAGGAGAACAACATGCATTATCATCAGACTATTTGATGCATTATTGAGCATCTTTCCTTGTATCCAAGTGAAGAATCTGCCAACGAAATGATGTCTTCTTTCATTTGTTTCATTTTCTAAAAGTAGATTCCATTGGTTTTATTTTTATCGTTTGAAAGTTCTTGATTCTGGGTAAAAAAATTTTAAGCTCAATTGCAGTCCTTCTGATGCATAATTCGTGCTTTACTGAATTTGTCATGTGGGGTTTGATAATTAGCATTATACCTCACATTCCTTTGGTTTTTTGAGCAGATGTGTGACATACTATTCTCTCAGTTGTGCCTAAAAGTTCACCCGTCAACTGTGATGCCATATGGAGAGAATAGCCAACAGGGAAAAGCTTATGGTGGCACAGATGAAATAAGAAAAATTGATGGTACTGAGCATGTCTCTCAGCAAGAGAACAGTCCACAAAAGGAATTTATAGAGGAAACTGATGGCAGATCCGTCTACCATGTTAATGGTTCTCCAATGTGTGAAACGGCATCTATGGCAGCCATGCTTCTCCAAGGAAAGGCTATTGTTCCTATGCAATTAGTTGCACGAGTTCCAGCTGCATTGTTCTATTGGCCTTTGATTCAGCTTGCTGGTGCAGCAACAGACAATATTTCACTGGGTGTTGCTGTTGGAAGCAAAGGAAAAGGAAACCTTCCTGGTGCCACATCAGATATTAGGGCTACCCTGCTATTGCTTTTAATCGGTAAATGCTCAGCTGATCCTTCTGCTTTTCACAATGTTGGTGGAGAAGAATTTTTTAGGTGATTTCTTGATCTCTGCTCACCAAGGATGATAATTGCCTTTTTGTTAAGAAATGCCTACACCTTTCACTTTTTTTTTTTGGCAGGGAACTTCTAGATGATACAGATTCAAGGGTAGCATATTACTCTTCAGCTTTTCTTTTGAAGGTAAGTTGCTTTCCTCTTCCCTCCCACACACAAAGGAAAAAAAAAACCCACTAGTAACCATGACTGTTTCATTTTTTGGATATTGAATCTTTGTTCCTATTTCAATCCGTGTTGTTTCAGAGAATGATGACAGAAAAACCTGATGAGTACCAACACATGCTTCAGAATCTCGTCTTTAAAGCGCAGCAGGTAGGACTTTATTGTAGTACTTAATGGATGTAATGCAGTTTTTAACATGTACAAAAAGGGAAAAAAACCGTTTGAGAACAATAGATAAGGTGCAAGTGTAATCCATACTCATCTTTCTTTTGCATGTTCCATTAGGTTCACTGCTATGGTAGGTGATATGATATGCTGATATTTGCTTAGATTTCTTAGAGGATACCTTTGTATGCTCTGTCCATTCCTTAATTACTGCTCAAATATTGAGATGTTCTCTGATCAAATCCAAGTTGGACTGAATCTAATTTTTGTGGTATTGTTGTAGTTCTGTCTCATGTGATAACGGTGATAACTATCACTTACATTTGCTTGTGCTTCTGTTATGCAGAGCAACAACGAAAAGCTGTTGGAAAATCCATACCTTCAGATGCGTGGGATACTCCAGCTATCAAATGAGGGGCTATAGTGTGATGACCCCCTTCGGGATTTTATTGCTTCTGATTTTGGAGATTGTGCATTGATGTGTAAGTTGATGTTCTTCGCTCTTGACATTCTTGATCTTCCACCTCGCGACATTTGACCAAGTTCTGAAGATCCATAATTGGATTATACTTGATTTTCTAGAACAGTTATTCTAATTCCTTGAAGTACTTCAACCATGCTAAAAAAATTAATTTAAGCAGATTATGAGGTTCCTAGACCTTCTCCTCCCCCAATGAAAATAAGAAAAAGGTTGATTATTACATGAGTTGAAATTGGGTCAGGTGGGGAAACCCATTGTGCTCTCTCTATATATGCTCCTAGATCAGCTGCATCTTCAATTGTTTCGCTTTGACTTCTAGGAAAATGGTGAGCTTGATGACGCCAGCTTTATGTATCTCTACATAATTAATTGGTTGTTAGGAGATTATTCATGTTGGTAAAATCATGTGTTGACATCTTCTGAAGTTTGAGATCTGGGGAATTGTTGCCAAAGCCAGACAATATGATCAGGAACTTTTGGAGTGACACTATTCATGGCTTTGGCCATCTTCATTTGCTTCTTGATCTTGCAGATTCTGTGATTCAATATACATTCAGGTACTTCAATCTGTTCTCAGCTTTTTAGATATTTAACTTATTTACAAATTCAAATTAGGGCTATTAATTAGTTCAATGACAGAAGTATTTGACTTGCACAATATATTTGGAAGTTTATAAAGGGAGGAGAAAATGAGGGGAAGGGAAGTTAGGGTGGTTGCTATCCCATTTTCAACTGTGGGTGAAGGGGAAAAGATAATAAAATGCCTTTCCGTTATTTGATTAGAATGTGAAAGAGTAGAGTTGGAAAAGTTTCTAGGAGTGCATGAAAAATTGGAACTTTAAAAAAGCTTTAACTTAGGGAGCATAAAACGAAAGTTAATCCTCCCTCTCTCGCACAACAAACAATCTCCACTCCTCCCCCCTCTCCCCCGCCCCCCCCCCCCCCCCTCTTTCTTTTATGTAAAGAAAGACTTAAGATGCCATCACCCTCCATTTCCCTTTCCCAATTTAAAATATCCTCCTAAAGTCGGATATTACCTTCCTCCTTTTACCAATTTGTTATATTTTAGGCAATTGTAGGTACAAAACCGTGTCACATGCAAAAATGCTGAAGGGTATGGCCATCTCTAGTGTCCTCCTCTAAGCAAGCAGTTTTGATTCATTCAAAATTATCTACTGGGCCTTTACTATTTTTTTACGCTCAAACTTTCCATTTAAAAGTTCAGGATCTTGAATATTCATCATATTTGACAACGGTTCAAAGATTCTGAAGTCACTTATGAGTGTGAACATGTCAAATCAGTTAACTGAAGTTCTATAAGAAGCTTGCTCTAAAATTTTTGTCAATGTTATATCCTTAACCTGTATTGAAGTGTAATTCCTTTTTCACGTGGATGCAGTAATTGGTGTGCATATATCTAGAGAAGATTTCCCAGGAAATGTCAGGAGAACCCTTTTTTGTCTGTACAGAATCATAATTCCTCTCGGCCTTCTATCTTTTTTTCGAGTTCCAGAAGACGACATTAGCGCTGGCTTCTTTTTTAATAGCCATCCTCACATAATAAAACTGAGTTCCTTTTAACTCGCTGAGGTTTATCGTCTTTGTTGTGACAAGAACAACTAGGATTTGTATGTCTAGATAATAGGACCTGAAAGGTGCTAGAAACTGGCTTGGATCACAAGGCTCTCCTATGTTTGTTGTTGGGGGCATTGTTCAAAGTGCAGCTGATAATGTTTTTGGGAATATGTATTCACTATTATTTTTGACATTGTAAATATGTAATTTTATCATCTTCTTTTTTATAGCAAGTGCGGTTGATATATAATGGGTTGAGAAATTTTATTGTTTTGACTTTTTAATGTGTGAGCTGAGTTAAATAAATAGAAAGTTTTGGTTCCTATTCTCTTTTCTTTTTTTTCCCTGTTTCTTTGACACTTCATTTGCAAATTTATCGTGATTGATTTTAGTAGTGGATGTTTTCTATGCCATATTAAAGTTCTTAAAGGCGACTATTTTGTTAGTTTCCCTTTTTCCTTCATTTTGTGATCGGTCAGGACTCGGGACCCACTCTGACGTCTTGCCCCATTGTACTTGGAATATTATAATTTCACCTGCATAGTCAATGAAATTGGCAGCCAGCACTGGAATTGATTGAATTTCGATTCTGGTAGGAGTCGTACTATATTTTGAATTTCATTTTCGGGGGCAATTGTAATGCCAGCTTAAGATTTGATTGGTGAATCCATCTAGGCTTTGACTGATGTTATTGCTTGTTAACCTAGCTGAAGATGTCAAAAGCATGCCTGCAAATGTTGCATAAGAGTTGCAAGCAAATCTGTCCACCATAGCTGAAACATTCCTGTGCCTTGTAATCTTTTAACCCAAAAGACCCAATTTTTGGCTTAGCGGTCAATTTTACAAATTTTACACTCTCAGAACTGGACTTTTCTAGACCTTCTTCTCCAAGTTATTCATTTACAAAACGCTTAAAATTTTACATATACATTTGAATTCTTCTCATTTTAAAAGTATGAACTTCAAACTAACGAAATTAGCTTCCAATCTTTTGAATCTCACTACAATCACTGCAAGTAATTGTTGTATAATCTGGTGGTGATTCTGGTTGATAAATGTCTAGTCATAGTTTCAATTTCATGACTGGTAAAGTGAGATGCTACACTGGTCGTGGTGGTGACATTCTTATGTGAGAAATGGGCGGTTTCTGACTGAAGGTAAGGGTAAGGTATCATTCTTTTAGACTTGCAGAAAGAAAAAGAGAGGATGAAAAATGGAAATAACAAGAGAGTTGATATACCCATTAGAGCAGAAAGCCAAACCTGGTGAGTCGGATTGGATCCTGTTGCCTTTTATCAGAATTGCTTCTTAACTAAAGGAGTTGTTTTGATTATTTACAGTAAGAGCTGCTATCAACTACCACAGTAACACTACCTTTTGTCTAGTAAATGACCGAGCTTAACATAAGTCCTAGGTGGTGAATAAGACGACAATAGCATATTCCTGTGGAAGAAGGAAGCATATGAACAAGGGAAAAGGCACAGGTTATGCTTCTGTTGAGTGAATCTGCCTTGCAAAGTTGACATGGTCAGGTTTATATTGATGAAAGAAACAATCTCCATGGTCATTAGAAGTGATTGCATGCAGCACCCTTAAGCATATATACGTGACAAATGCATAATACTGTACTGCTGAACAAGATGCAAGTTAAGTGCAGGGACCTTCACTGTAAGTTACGTTAATGGCTTATAAATAATATTAAAAATAACCATTTTCATGTAGAAAAATTTTATAATAAGCTAATACTGAATTAATTCATGAAAATAATAAGCTAATTTTTCTATGCTCCAAATTCTTTATAATAAAAAAATTAATACAAGAAAATAAGAGTTCAATAGATCGACTTTTATTTAATTTAAAATATAGAGTAAATTTGACTCTTCGTATCTAAAGAATCAATTTCACATTTTATTTTAAGTTTAATTAATAAATTTTATAATTATATATGCTATTTATTACTTCTCTTACCTATTACTATTAATTAATTATCTCAACTATTTAATTAAAGAGTATATTCAACTTAAAAAAAAAAATTTACACTCGTCATATTTAAAATTTAATTAAGATGCTTTTTAAAATAAAGAACACCATTGAAAATATTTTTATCTAAGCATTAAATAAGAATTTAATGTATATGAAAATAATAGTTGGAGGATTCAGTAAAGACACATTTTATTTTAGTCATTCACTCTCTTTTAACATGCATGCAAGTCATTTTTTTTAAGGGGCGTAAATCATCTCTCTTAAAGGGTGTTAATTAGGAATTTAATGTATATGAAAATAGTAGTTAAATAAACAAAATTATAAGGATTTAAAGCCAAATCAAACCAAAATTAAGGGTTTTAAGATGGATTTTGCCAATGACAAATGCACTTAGTAACAAGATTGAATTGGAGGGTTCATGAAAACCTTCCTCTACTCAGGATACGTGAGTACTATACCAGCTGAGCAAAATGTATATGACGCTATATAGCACCTTTGTCCAAACAAACCAGCATTAAGTGCAGGGAATAACCTACTATAGAAAAAGATTAGCCCCTGCATGTGTTCTACCAAGAATACTAGAGATGTTTCATCGACCAAAATTCTAGCTTTTTATCCCCAAAATTACAAGAGACTAAGAAGAAACAGTTAATGCAAG